>JAJIYU010017751.1:0-11531 GCA_030144865.1 Tinospora cordifolia | reverse complement strand
TCTTCCACTTCAATTTTACATATTATCTTTTTGTTTCTTCTCCTATTCAGCATTGTGTCAAAGAATTTGGTGTTGGCATCACCTCCCTTTAACCACTTCATCTTGACCTTTTGTAACACCATTCTATTCTTTCTCATGTACAACTCTACTAGTTCCGCTTTGTAGCTTTTTTTGAGTATGCTTTTATATCCAACGACCAAACCCCATTTTCTTCTTCTTTGTCTAGAACATTCTTTTTTTCAAGATCTTTTCTCTTCATGTCGTTTCTCCTGAACACCTCCTTGTCCCCTTTTTTTAATGTCATTTTGAGCTGTCTCAGTTTTAGCATGAATCTATAACCTTGCTAGCCGCACAAACGTGGGTGGTTCAACTATTGTTTGATCTTTTCCTGAAAATCTTTATGAGCCAATCATACATTTTCAAAAAGAAACGGAGTGGGACTTGATTTAATCTTTGTAGTCTTCGTAATGATTTGTCTATTGTCTGAAGTTAGTCTTATTAGCGCCTTTTGTTGGTAATCTGGAAAAATATCCTCCCTACCTTTGGAAAATAGGAAACGATCCAACCTGCTGCATATAGGATGAGTCCCCATGTTTGACCATGTAAACTTTGCATTCCTCAAAGGGGGATCGTTTAGCTGCAATTCTCTGATGATGAGATCAAATTCCAACATACGTTTTGTCAAATTGTTACTGTTCATCTTTTCTTCCAAGAATCTTAGAGTGGTTGAATCACCACATAAGCACCATCTCTCTCCACACAGTACTGATATTCCTGCTAGCTCATCCTAGAATTTTTTCCTCTCCCTTGGTCAAGGAGGACCATAAATGCCCGTTAGCTGCCAATCTTTCCGATCTTCTCCTTTATTTGAATTGAAACTGAAAAAGATTCCTCTAAGCTCTCTATTACATCAACAGTTCTAGAATCCCAAATAATAACTGTACCGCTTGATGCACCTTCTGCAGGTGTAAAAGACCATCCTTTGAATCTTGAATCCCAAATTTGACAAATTTGTCTTCTTCCGATAAAACTTGTTTTTGTCTCTTGAAGTACAATAATGTCTGCTACTGCCCTTCTAATCTGCCTCCTAATCAATGTTTCTTCTTTGACTCACCCATCACTCTTACGTTCCAGCTTAAGATCCTCATTTAGATTTGCTTTTCTCTCCCCATTTACCCTTCCCCTTGTGCAGAAATTTTCTGTGTTCTAATCCCTTGAAGTTTTTTCTGTAGTTGAACATCTTTTTTTTATTTTTTTCCACCTTCTGTATATGAACATCCATACGGCTCAAGTAATTGGCAATTATTTCTTTGGAATCTATTGAATCCATCTCTCTGTCACTAAACACCTTTTCATTCTTTGCCATGTGACCTTCTGAGAGGGAAAAAGGAACATAGGATTGAATTAAAATCCCTTCAAAGCTTTGATTTGGTTGATCTCCTTGTGATGATACAAGAGGGGTTAGTTAAGAATTTAGTAATCTAAAGGGAAGACGGATGGGTGGACGGCGAGTGGAACGCACGACTGGAGAACGGAACAGTGAACGGAGAAATGGACGGCGAGATGATCGAAGGGTGAGCAAATGGAGACGGGAAAGGCACTCTGGATATCAAACAGGAAGAGAAGTAAACCAAAGAGAAAGAAGGCAAGGATATCAAGTATCCATTGTAGTAACAGCGCATAGGAAGGACCAGCTTAGGGCCACGAAGAGTTGGAAAAATGTGCTCGTGCAAGGATGGACTGATAATGAACAATCAGATACAGTAGGTTGGACGGTTGTCAAGAGGAGGGAGAAACGTGCCAGAAGAGAACAAATAAAAAATGTGAAACTGGAGAAGACCATAACCAGTTACCCAAAACGGAAACCAAGTGATCCGGTCCACAAGAACAGTCAAACTAGGGGTCAAAACTTTCAATACTGTGTGAGGAAAATGGGTAATGGGGAATGGAAGTATGTGTCTTTCCCAACAAGATTCAAATATTTTTCCATTTGCTATACCATCGACAGTGAGGAGATAATCCTTCAGGAAGTCACGAAACAAGGTGTCTTCCATTTTACTCTGGTGAAGGAAGCAGTCCGGTGGTTAGTGAAGAACGTGCAACAAATACTGGTAAGCGACGGAGGAAAGGAAAAAGTTAGCGTGTTTCGCGGACCTGGTTTCAGCCTAACAATGGAGATCCTCGTTAATGACAGAGGTCGTTTCATTAAACTTACAAAGTTTATTAATGGTAAATATGAAAGCGTAGTTATACCAGAAGAGACCACGAGAGAAGCGTGGAGAAACCTTTGGAAATCTTTGGATACAGTGGTATAGGAAACCTCGAGTAGGCATCTTAAGCAAGAGCTTAAGGAACAAAGAAGCCAGATGAGGTTGGAACCATTGAAGGAGATCCAGGAGGAGGAAAGTAGAAATAAAGGAGTATGGCAAAGAGATGAGGAAGGGAAGCGAAGACTTAGAAGGAACATGGCCATTGGTGGGGATGTTAGACGACAATACCGAGAGGAGAAGAAGTTCCAAATCACCAGAACATCCGATGAAACCCCATGGAAGGTGATGGAGCGGTCGGTTTGGCAGTTACTAAAGAAGGAAATTTTCATTCGGCGATTGGACATAGCAAGGGGTATCATCTTCTGTAGGGAGGAAAAAGATATATCGATACTTAGAAAAAATCTTTTCCAAACACTCCTTGGTGGATTCTATATCGAAGAATGGGAACAAGGTTGGAACGACAGAGAGGCGAAGGTCGCATGCAGAAATAGTTGGATGGGTGTGGAAGGAATATCTCCAAGCAAATGGAACATCATCACGTTCGACAAAATCGGTGAAGCATGTGGAGGCCTTCTTGACATTGCTAAGGTGACAAGATCAAATAAATCGATGGAGATGGCGTTCCTTCGTCTCAGAGGGCACGATTGTGGGTTTCTACCTAAAGAATTTGAAATTTATGATGAAGAAGACATACAGAACTTACGATTGGTGGAGTTGGAATGCAACTGGGCAATGGAGGTCAAAGAACTACAGATGCAGATTCTGGGAAAGTTTGTGGATGATCATCGGGATGGTTTGAGGTACGCTGGGAAATGGCGGTTCAGCGGCCGGCGACAGTCGGAGATCGAAGTTCTGAGTAGCGACGATGAAGAGGGGATACTCGAGGAAGATGACGGCGATCGACTGGAGTCGGGTCAGGATTCAGACGGCGGAGCAGAGGAGCAGTACATGCGATACAGGGAAGGGGAAAAAGTTACCGTTGGGGAGTCGACACGTAGAACGGCTGGTAGCAGGGGTGCCAGGCAGTTCCATAATGAATCGGATCTGGGTCTAAACCGGAGGACGTCGAGTAAAGGGCTAGTGAGTGGTTTCAAACCACAGGACCAGATGGAAGGTTTCATGGATACGAAATTTGGGTCAGCCAAAAAATCACTTCCAATGGCCCACACAGAAGGCCAAGTAAAATGGGCCGAATGATACGTCTCAGATATGAATATTAGTTCAACAAATGTGTTGGGCCAGAGCTCCAAATTAAGTGAACAACGGGCCAAGCTAAAAGTCTATACTAGAGCCCCAAAAGGAGAGATACGAAAAAAGAAAGGCCTTTTAGCATTTTGGGAGGCCCAGAATGCGAAGGACTCGACTTCAGACTACGATTTGGAGTCTGAATATCCTTCATACGATTAGAACTACAGGTTAAGGAGATTCTCAGACTCGAAGAACACAGTTGTGAAGATGACAAGCGACGAGGAAGGACCTTCAAGTGGCTTGGACCGGAGGGGAGATGACAAACCAGACCAGGCATGTTTTTATACACACAACTCTCCCCAATCTGACTCTTCTGCGAGAACGGGGGGTTCTGGGTAAAGCTACATACCACCAACACCAAAAATTAAATCAAATGGGCAGCAAGCTGAAACCACAAAATTACAAATTCACGAAGAGGAAGAAAATATGATGAATAGAAGAGCTGATAACGAGACCTACCGCACGACACAACAAGAAGAAGTTGATAGAGCTCGGGCTTTTCTGGAATCAATCAATGCACAGTTGATTGTAGTACAGTGATAGCAGGTCGCTGTCTTGGTCATTGGTGTTTCCATTAAGATATTCAGTTGGAATATCTGGGGATGTGGGCAAAGGGATAAGCAGAGACTTATAAAGAAGGCTATCTTCGCCTCTAAATCTGATATAGTGGCCCTCCAAGAAACAAAGAAGTCAACTTTAGATCGAAGTATTGTTGCGGAGGTGTGGAAAAGGAGATTCGTGGAATGGACACATCTTCCAGCTGAGGGGTCATCGGGTGGCATTTTGATCATGTGGGACAGTCGGAGTATCGAGGTGAATGAGATTTGGGACGACAGTTTCTCTATCACTATAAAGTTCACTGACAAAGAGGGCTTTACAGGATGGTTCACAACAGTTTATGGACCATGCGATAAAGAAGGCAGAGAGGAGTGCCTAATTGAGCTGTCAGCAATTTCGGCCAACATACATGGACCGTGGTGCTTGGGAGGAGACTTCAATATGGTTAGGAGCATGGAAGAGAAAAAGAATAATAACTCTATCTCCACAACCATGAAAATGTTTGACACGTGGATTCAAGATATGCAGCTCCAGGAACCGACTATGAAGAATCTTCTCTTCACATGGAGTAACGGTAGACAAAACCCGTCTATGTCCAAGTTGGATCGGTTTCTCTGCAACAATCAATGGGGGGATAAATTCAGCCATTAGCAAGTGTGGGGTATTCAAAGATTGACTTCAGACCATTTGCCCATTATCCTAAATACCAAGAAGGTGAAATGGGGTCCTGCTCCGTTCAGATTCGAAAATGTGTGGTTACAGCAACAAAGCTTCCAAAAATTAGTGCATGAGGTCTGGACAAATGATTGAAGTCATGGCTGGGAAGGATTCAGAACTATGCAAAAACTACAGAATCTCAAAATGGAGCTGAGGAAGTGGAGTCGAAATCAAATGGAAGAAGAAGGGGTCAAGCTTGCCAACCTGATAAGTAACCTTCAAAGTTGGATAAGCAAATTGAAAAGGAGGATAATCCTGAGTTATGGGAGGAAAGGAAAAAGCTTTTGGGATAAATCTTACAGCTCGAATGTAAGCAAGAAAGGAGAACAAGACAAAAAGCTAAGATGCAATGGGCTAAAGAAGGAGATGTAAACTCCAAATTTTTTCACAGGATATGTCCATTAGAAAAGCCAAGGCAGCAATTACCAAATTGGAGGACAAAGAAGGTAATCTGGTGGAATCTGACGATCAGATTCAAGAAATGGTAACTGCTTATTTTTCCAACTTGTTCAAGGAACATAATAACGTTAATTGGAGGGTCAATGGATTGGACTGGCAGAGAATTTCAGAAGAGGACAAAAGATGGTTAGAAAGGGATTTTGAAGAAGTTGAAATAAAAGAAGCTGTGTTTAGTTGTGATGGCGCTAAAGCCCTCGATCCAGATGGATTTACTATGGCTTTTTTCCAAAAATCATGGGATTTTATCAAACATGATATTATCCAATGCATGAAGGAGTTTCATGCTAATGCAGTGGTTAATAGGAAAGTCAATGAAACATATATATGTTTGTTACCCAAGAAGATAAATGCCATAAGAGTGGAAGACTATAGGCCGATAAGCCTCACTACGAGCTTGTACAAGATCATAGCCAAGACATTGGCCAATCGTTTGAGAATTGTCCTCCCCAAAATAGTTAGTGAGTATCAATGGCTTTTGTTAAAGACAGAAAGATTACTGATGCCATCCTCATAGCTAATGAGGTGGTGGAAGAACACAAAGTGCATAAAAAGGAAGTATGCTGCCGAAAATAGACCTAGCCAAAGCATATGATTCTGTCAAATGGACATTCTTGGATTTTATCATGAGCCAAAAGGGTTTTGGTGAGCGTTGGCGGAGATGGATTATGGCCTGCCTGTCCTCAGTTAATTATTCAGTTTTCATCAACGGTAGACCCCGCGGTAAATTCAATGGTACTCGAGGATTAAGGCAAGGTGACCCCCTTTCCCCATTTCTGTTTACTGTTATAGCTGATACTCTAACAAGACTCATTGAAAAGGTGAGACAAGTGGGAAAAATCTCTGGGATGAAAATTGGGAAAGAGAACATTGTCCTTACCCGTATTCTCTTTGCGGATGATTATCTCCTTTTCATACCACACAAGAAGGAGGAGTTGATGGAGATGATGAACATTGTGCACACTTTCAGCCTCCTTACAGGGATGAAAGTGAATGGAAAGAAAAGCAATTTACTGGGAGTCAATATAAATCCTCAAATAGTAGAATCTTGGGCTAAAGAGATGGAAGTCTCAACAGGCACATGGCCTATCCAATATTTTTGAATGCCTCTAGGAGGCAATCCAAATAAAGCCACATTTTGGGAGCCAGTTCTATCTAAAATAAGGAAGAGGACAGCAGGATGAAAACGCAGCTATCTTTCGAGAGGGGGTAGATTGCTATTGATTAAGTCTGTCCTAGAAGCTTTACCTACATATTATATGTCTCTCTTTAGATTACCAAAGAAGATTGCTGATGAGATGGAAAAACAGATGAGGAATTTCCTATGGAAGGGTGACGAGGATACTAAAGGCAAAAATATGGTTAGCTGGGAGCAAGTGTGCAAAGATGTTTCAAAAGGAGGGTTGGGCACATGGGGATTGAGGAAGATAAATAAGGCCTTAAAGGGGAAGTGGTTGTGGAGAATGATGGCACAACCAATAGCGCTATGGGCCAGAATAGTCAAAAGCATACATGGTCAGAAGCACTTTGGAAGAGAAGTAGGAATTTGTAGAATATGCAGCCACAGATCCCCATGGAAGGACATCCATCAGCTATACACTGAAATCAGACCTCACATTATATGGAAAGTAGGTAAAGGGGATAATGTTCTGTTTTGGGAAGACATATGGAGTGGGAAGGATAAATTTAAGGATAAATTTTCAAATATTTTCAGACTATCTAACAGGAAAGAAGGAACAGTCGCCGAGTTCCTGACTAAATCAGCTACAATGGACTTGGAATTTACATATCAGTAGCAACCTTGGGGATAATCAGTTGGACGAAGTTAGTGACATGTTGAGTCTCTTACATAGCTTTTAGTTCCAATAGATAGACATCGAAGACAAGCCTACATGGACTCTTGGGCAAAACCGCTAGTTTTCTGTGAAATCATTCAAAGACAGTCTCAGTGTGTCAGAACAGAATGAAGTTTATGTTCCAACTGAATTTATTTGGAGCATCAAGTCTCCTATGGAAGCCAAAATGCTAATTTGGCTTGTGAGCTTAAATAAGCTCAAAACTATAGATAACATTCAGAAGAAGCAACAAGAACTCTATCTTAATCCAAATATGTGTCTATTATGCAGGAACAACGGGGAGTCGGTTACTCATATTTTTGAAGAGTGTCAACTGTTGAAGAACATGTGGAATCAATGGAGCAATCATCATGAAGCGATTACCTCACCAACAGTTGGTCGGTTTTATCAAATTCCGGATAGCGTGGTGGTGGCTAACCTTCAGCATTATTGGAAGGTGATTTTGGCAGCTATTTGGTATAACTTATGGGAAGAGAGGAATAGCCTGTTCTTTTTGGAGAAGTATGGAAACGTCAGACAGCTTTGGGAGAGATCCAATATACTCTTTGCCACATGGATCTCTACATCTAGGTTAGGGAAGGGTTACAACTTTTGTGATTAGCTTTGTAATGGTGACAATATTTTACAATCTTTGTAAACTGCCGGATATCTCATCCGGGTATAACTCTTTCTATTAATATAATAAAGTTTCTGTTTCAAAAAAAAATGTAGAGAGGAAGGGACTTTCTCTTGTGCCTGTGTACTTCTCCATTCTTGTGCTAAGAAGGTTTCACCTAGCTTAATATCGTCGTATGAGCCCCTTTCTACTTCTTCCAAATTGAAATCGCACTCCCCATTTGACAATGAAGTCGATTCTTCTTATCCTTCTAACTCTTCCTCTTCCATTAGCTGAATAGTGCCCACCATTTTCTTTACTCCCCTGTTATGTTTTGTTTTTGCTTGAGCCCTTAGTTTATTTATTTGCTTCTTAGATAAGTGTCTTTGTTTAGGACTTATCCGTAGCTTTTCAATGCCCTCCAGCACGTTTCCTTTATCTCTTCTGCTGATTTCCATAATTTTTTCCCCTTCTTCATTCCTACCCTTATCTTGGCATTGGTATACTGTCCCTTTACATCCATCTTTCAACTTTTGTATTAGTGGCTCCATTTGTAGCATGTTTTCCCCATCATTAGATTTCAAAACTCCCTTGTTTTTGCTTTTTGTTTTGTCATTTTGTCTTATATGTCGACTTTTATCTGATATGTCTTGCCCATCTATTTCATCACTATTTTCTTCTTCAAGTGTTTGTGTTCTACATGTCGTCTTAGGTCCGCTTCCATCTATCCTCATCTCATTGTTTCCATGTCGGCTCCCTCCCAATTTCCTTAAGATATCGTCTGTCTCTTTGCTGTGAGTGCTAGAGATAGCCATTTGTTGAGTTGCAGAGATATGTTCCGTCTCCCTGTGTTCATCATCCATGTCTTGAACAGCTGTCTCTTTTCTTTTCCAGCCACTTGTATTTGCCATTTTGTTCAGTTCAGCTTTTTCCTTCTGTCTTGTTTCGTTCATCTTTGCTTGCTCCTTCTTTGTCATTTCAATGTCCCTTGGCAGTTTTTCCTGTAATCTATCTTTCCCCTCTCTTCTTTTCTCTACCGTTGGATTTCTCCGATTGTTTTATCCATCCTTTTCACTATGATACGTCCCATGTTTGCTGAGACTGTTGCTGTTCCGTTGACGGGGAAGGCGGAAAATGCCTAATCTGATTTTTTCCCCGTTGATGTCCACCACTGGACATTCTGGTATGTATCCTCCAATCTTTCTGACGACCTTTAGCTTTGCATGTCTAAGATATGACATCGACGTTGTTTAAGTGTCTACTTCTAAAAGACGACTGCACATCTCTGTTACCCTTTAGAACAAACCTTGTCCCCATGACTCTAGTGGTAAGTTTTCAACCCCCACCCAAGTGTTTCTGCACCAAAGTTGTCTCTCTTCCCATTGGAAATCTTTGTGCCATGCTCGAAGTGTGCATAAATTAAGTGAAACCTCTTTCAGTAAGCAATCCGTTTCTTGATCGTTATTACATCATAACAGGGCTCTATCCTCTGCCATTACTGCAGGGGATACTCAGCGACTGATTAGCCTTTCTATTTCCTCTTCAATTTCTCTCCATCGTGTTTCTGAACTGGTACAAAAAATTACTATTGCTAATCTCCATTTGTCTCTGTTTGAATTTGTGCCGAACCTGGAACTTTCTAATGACCTTTCCTCATTTGATGGATTACTGATGAACCATGGGTTGTTGTTTGGCTTAATGCATTCCGCTTCCGTCCTTATGATTGTTTTCTGTGAGCTCCCACTCTTCTTTTCTTCCTGTTGATGCAATCCGACTTCATTCAATTTTGTGTGCAGTGTTAACCATTTTTGCTGATCTATTCTTTTCTCCGCAGGAAAGCATATCTGCCTAGTCCGTCCATTTGTGATCTGTAATAGCTGTAGGTATGATCCTCTGGCATTCTCCCTTGTCTGTATGATTATGCATTGTTCTTCTCTGAAAGTTCATCTGAAATCGCAATGTTCTGCAATCCTGCTTTTCAGCCATATTACTGCCCTAACCTAACCTCAAAGATTTTGCCTCTGCTTTCCTCTATGATCCATACGTAATCTGCCCTTTTTCACTCCATATTTTGTATTTCTTCTTTTCTTATCTGAATTCATGTTTTTTCCTTTCTCCTTCACTTTCTGTTCACTGCATCTCCTTTGAATGAGATCTGAAATGAGGTTACGGCTCTGAGATCCGAGAAGGAGAAAAGCCTGATGTAGAAAAGCTGTGATCCTTCATGGTTGCAGAATTTGAGATCTGAGGTGAGCATGATCTTAGATCTGACAAAAGACTTGGGAGAGATCTGAATCTGAGAACTGCACCCTAGAAATTGCTGAATGTTTGGTTTAGATCCTTACGAAGAATAATATTCAGATGGCTAAGAAGAAGATTCAGATCTGGCTTAGTAAGTGTGTGGATTTTGGCTTAGATACCCCTGCATTGTTTACCAGTATATCAAGTCTTCCAAATCGGGTCTGAATAAATTCGGCCAAGGAAGTAACACTATTTGGATCTAGCACGTCTAGCTGATGAAAAACTACGTTTGAAAGTCCTGATTCAACTAAAGCTGCGGTGGTGTGGATTCCTCTCTTTTCATCTCTAGCCATCAGCATCACCGTCACTCCTTTGTGGGCCAATTGTTGAACGATCTCCAGCCCCCAATGCCCTTGTTTGCTCCCGTAACCACTGCACACCAGCGGAGGAGGAAGCCCTGTGAATATTGAGGAGGAAGAGAAAAAAGTACTTTTTTAGGATTAATGTTATGCCCAGATGAAAAATCTAATGCTTTCATGAAAAAACAAATTGGGGGAAAATTTATCAGTTTATGTTACAATATGCTGCTGAAGTTTGTTTGAACACTTCTAATTTTCTTGGTACAAAAATTTGAGTAATTACAGCCAACAGTTGCAGGATCGGAGGATTAATTTTTTTTCTTTTTCCTTAAATTTTGATTGTCACATGACAAGATATTATTATGAAATGAAACTAATGATTTTGGACCTATTGGTTTGTTTCAGCTCCAGTAGTGAGTGCAGAAAGATTGAAGAAGTATGTTTTTTACAAGATAATCACTGAGTTGCCAGAAGGGCCATTTTGCATTGTTTATATGCATAGTACTGTGCAAAAGGAGGATAATTCTCCTGGCATAACCATCTTGAGGTGGATTTACGAAGACCTTCCCTCCGATTTCAAGGATAGGCTTCAAGTTGTATACTTTATACACCCTGGACTTAGGTCAAGGATCCTTTTAGCAACAGCTGGCCGGTTCTTCTTAAGTGGAGGGTGAGTCCTTGGAATCACAATAACACTTGGTTTGGTTTTGAAAAGCACTTAATAAATAATTTTACAGAATAAAGTTCTTTGCTGTTTCTTTGTAGTGTGTACTGGAAGATCAAGTACATTAGTCGCCTCCAGTACCTCTGGGAAGATATAAAGAATGGAGAAGTTGAGGTCCCTGAATTTGTGCAACTGCATGATGATGTTCTTGAGCATAGGCCATTAACAGATTATGGGATAGAGCCGGATCCTCTTCATCTAACTGAGATTCCATCCTTGGGGGGTTACTCTTATGGAAGGTGCGAGGAGAGATGGATGTCTCGAGAGTATACATCATAGTTGTTATTTCTTGGAAATCTCTCAAGCCTAATTATGAACTATTAAAAAAGTTGAATCTTATCATTTCAGGCTATAGGGAGAGTTCTTAATGCATAGGACTGTTTGCAATATAGGATTGGCCATCTGTTATTTGTGTACTAACCACGTGGCTCGTTATAATGAAGATTTCTTGTTCCTAGATCTACTGTGATCACCTTCTCTTTGCTTTTTTGTTTATCTTGCAATTCT
>JAJIYU010017750.1:0-11586 GCA_030144865.1 Tinospora cordifolia | reverse complement strand
AAGTTGAAGCAATAATTCCCAATGCTCAAACTCCAAGACCCAAGAAGAATCCCCAAACCAAGAACTTCTCACACTCAAGAGAGAAAAGAAAAGTGAGAAGGAGAGCCAAGAGGAGGGCTTGAAACACAAGATGACAACTCAACTCTTGTTGCTTGGGATGGTTTGATTTGTGAGCATGGGGGGTTTATATAGGCTTCAAAAGTGTGTAGAATGGCAAGTTTGTGATGGGATCTTGCCAATTCTTCAAGATTTCGTGCCCCCCACTCATAGGAAATTAGGAAGTTGGCTTGAAATTGGAAAATCAAGTTTATAAAAATTTTTTGGGATTTTTTCTGATGTTCTTTTTGGATTTTATTTCGCATTTCCACTAATTTTGATCGGATCAGTGCGTTTCGGCCGTTGGATTGGTCTCGAGATGTGTTTCAAGATCAGATTGGGCGGATGAATGTTCGGCCGTTAGATTTTACTCGAGATTTGAACGAAATCATGGATGATTATTGATAGATGCTTCGGATCTTGGCCGTTCGATCTTCCTCGATCAAAGAACTCGTTCGCGATCTTCCCCAGCGCCTCAATCTGAGCCGTCTGATGATCCTCGAGTGACGCATCATATCTTATCTATCTTGAATTTGGGTTGTCCAATAGTCCTCGAATCAAACATCCTGAATTGTGGCCGTTGGATCTACGTGATTCGATGCATCCGGGAGTCGTTTAAGCCTTTGATCTTATTCATTGGATCAGACAGATCGAATTTGGACCGTTGGATCGTGTTTTTAATTACAAAATCTCTTTCCAAAGCTTCTATAATCTGAATTTTAGCCAATTGGACACTTCCAAATTGATAAAAATTTTGTTTTCTTGTATATTCCCTTCCATTTTGACAATTTACTAAATTTTTCCCCTTTCTAATTATTTAATATTACATTTATTTTATATATTTCAATTTCTTTAATATGCTATTAATTAAATAATTTGTATTTTCCATTTTCATGTATTTTTATTTATTTCCTATTTCATTTTTCAGATAATAATTTATAAATTACACACTATTATTTACATAATGTTTGATTTATTTTTAATAAATATATTTTATTTAATTATATGAATTTTTTCTATGTATATATCAACATTTATTATGCTAACACATGCCTTATTCATTCACATATTAGCCAATATGTGTATTTATACTTTATTTTTATTTATTTCTCAAGCAATTCCTTAAATTTTATAATTAATTCTACTAAATCTTAATTTTCATTTAATTATCAAATTAAGGTCTTATTTGTCTATTTTATATTACATTTCCAATATATTTTATTTTTCATGTGCCAACCCACAATTTGCACCCGAAATTGTCTTAAAATCTTTAAAATTAATTTATTCAACTTATTTTATTTATTTTTAAATTTTTTTTGACAAAATTCTGGGGTATTACACATTCTCCTTCTATCGGCATAACTCTTTTGTCTACCCTGTGTAGTGGGCAATCTCTTCTATATCTGTTTTACTTGATTGTTCATTTCCGCCACTAGATCGAGCCTAGTAAGTACGTGGTCTTCAAGTTCAGCCCAACAGGTTGGTGATCTATAGGGCCTCCCACAGAGAGCTTCATACGAGGCCATTTTTATACTCTGTCAGGTGTAGGTACTCACTTCAGTCTCCCTTGAAGTCAATGATGCAAGACCTCAGCATGTCTTCTAGTGTCTTAATGACACTTTCAGACTAATCATCATTTTGAGGATGGAAAGCGATGCTCATGGTGAGTATGGTACCCAACTCCTTCTATATACTCTACCAAAATTGTAATGTAAATCAAGAGTCTCTCTCTGACACCATGGTTTTAGGTACACCATGGAGTCGTACTATCTCTTTCACATAGAGTTCACCTAGTTTAATGACTTGGTTTGTGGATCTAATTGGCAAGAAATATGTCACCTTAGTAAAACTATCCATGATAACCCATAATGTATCTTCTCCTTTAAGGTTCTGAGGTAATCAGTGACAAGTCCATGGCTATGTTATCCCACTTCCATTTGGGCATTGGGAGTGGTTGTAACATTCTTGTGGGCTTTCAGTGCTCAGCTTTTACTTGCTGACATGTTAGGCATTTAGAGACATATTTAGCTATGCCTCGTTTTATTCCTTGCCACCAATAGGTCTTTTTGAGGTTTTGATACATTTTGTCTCTGCCAGGATGCATCGCATATTTAATTTGATGGGTTTCATCTAATATGATCTTTATGCTTTGTCCATCTTGAGGAACACAAATTCTATCTCCAAGTCTCAACACGCCTTTAGTGTCAATTCTAAAATCTGTATGTTTGCCTTATTTGACTCCTTCAATTAAAGTCTTGATTCATTTATCTTGCCTTTGCTCTTGTTTGATCTGATGTAGGAGGTCCAACTGGCAACTCATGTTGTAAAAGTATATCTGCTTCTCATTTGAGGTGACATCTAGGTTGAAATCCTTGATCAACTGGTACATTTGACCTTTTTCTTCATCTTGTTTGTTAAATCTCCTACTCAAGGCATCGGCCACTACATTAGCCTTTCTTGGACGGTAATGCAATTGAAAATCATAATCTTTAAGGAATTTCATCCATCTCTGTTGTCTAAGATTTAACTCTTTTTGTGTTTAGATATACTTCAGACTCTTGTGGTCTGAAAATAGATCAAATCTTTCACCATAAAGATAATGTTTCCATATTTTTAAGGCAAATACAATGGCTGCTAATTCTAGATGAGGTTTTGGACAATTTTGTTTATGAACCTTCAGTTGTCATGAAACATATGCAACAACCTTTCCTTCTTGCATTAACACTGCACCCAATCCATTTTGAGAAGCATTAGTGTACAGAACATATCCACCACCATGGTTAGTAGTGACTAAGATGATGGTCGAAGTCAATCTCTTCTTCAATTCTTGGAATAATTTTTCACATTTCTCATCCCAATTGAATTTAACTCCTTTTCTAGTTAATTTTGTCGTGGGTTCGACTAACTTTGAGAAATCATTGATGAATCTCCTGTAGTATCCAACTAAGCCTAACAAACTTCTGATTTCTGTCATAGTCTTAGGTTGCTTCTAGTTTGTAACAACTTCCATTTTATTAGGATCTACTAAGAAGCCTTCTGCTGATACTACATGGCCAAGGAATTTGATTGTTTTCATTCAGAATTCGCATTTGCTGAACTTAGCATATAGTTCTTTTTTGCTAAGCATCTCCTGGACAATCTTTAAGTGTTGTACATGTTCATCCTTTGACTTGGAGTAAATTAGGATTGCATCTACAAATGCCACTACAAGTTTGTCAAGGTGTTGCCTAAACACGCAATTTATTAAATCCATAAATGCAGCTGGTGTGTTGGTTAAACCAAATGGCATCAATGTGAACTTGAAATGCCCGTATCGAATCCTAAAGGTTGTTTTGTGTATATTTGACTCTCAAATTCTTAACTAATGATAGCCTAACGTAAGATCAATCTTTGAGAAATAAGTGGCTCCCCTAAATTGATCAACTTGGTCATCTATTCTTTATGGTTAATAGATTTAATTTCTGATAATCAATACACAACCTTATGGATCCATCTTTCTTTTTCACAAATAATACTACGGCTCCCCATTGTGATTCACTGGGTTGAATGAATCCCTTTTCATGGAGTTCATTTAGCTATGTCTTGAGTTCAATCAATTCTATTGGTGTCATTTTATAGGGAGGAATAGCTATATGATTTATGCCTAGATATAGTTCAATATTGAATTCTACCTCTTTGTGTGGTGGTAGTATAAGTAAATCATCTAGGAATACATCTACGTACTCCTGTACTACAGGTATCTCTAAAATCTTCTTAGTTTTTCTAAATCTAGTATCATCCTCTAACAGTTGTTTGAAGTCTTCACTCCATTTTAGACAATGTAACATGGCTGTCATAGGGTTCCGAGGTAATCTCTGCATATTCCCATTGACTTTGATTAGTTTCTAGATGGTAGAGTCAATCTGACTCTCCGTTTTGGGCAATCGATTTGAGCTTGGTGTTTAGTCAACCAGTCCATACCCAATATCACATCATACACATGGAAAGTTAAGACCCTAAGGTTGACAATTATCAGTTTGTCTCCAAATCTCAATTCACATGTACAAACTTTCAGAGTAACTACAGTATCTTTTATGGGAGTGGACACATACAATAGTTTTGGTGGTGTGGATGTCACTAGTTGTAATCTCCTAACTAGTTCTTCTGACACAAATGACTTAGTGGCACTCGAATCAAACAAGATCTTAACAACAATATTAAATAGTAGGAATGTACCTTCGACAGTTGATACAAGGTTCACCTGTCCATCCTCTATAGCAAACACTCGGGTTTGATTATGTTTGCCCTATTGTTGTTGCTATTGCTATTGTTGGGGTTGTCTCTATTATAGTTGGTGCTATCTACGTCCATCTTGGTTTCTGCCCTGACCATTATTATACCCTGACCATTATTCTGCCCTTTGATTTGTCTTTATGGTCCTTGGTTTTAATAATCCTTGGAAAGATGTCTTTTCTCATCACAATTGCAACAAGTTCGTTTTCTCTAAGCCTGTTGCTTGTCAATTCTGCCTTGGGTCTGTGTAATCACCCTAGGTCTTATAAGGTGTCCACGCCAACATGAATTTTTGAAAATTCTAAATAAATGTAAAAATGATTGGAAACTTATTTTTAATGATCATTGTATGTTATGTAATCAAGATAAAATTTATTAGAACATTCGGATAGTTAGAAACATGCAAAAAAAGTGTTAAAAAACAGGACACCATACTACCGACCACGGTCTGTGATGTGAAAAACCAATGAAAAGTTAAAAAAAAAAATGCGGACCGCGGTCCTTATGGGAAGACCACGGTCATCAGTGAAAAAATTTCAGAAACAAGAAACTAGGTTACATCGGTGACCGCGGTCCATAAAGTGCTGACCGCAGTCCATAAAGGGATGACTGAGGTCCATAAAGGGATGACTGAGGTCCATAAAGTGAAGATCGAGGTCCATGAAGAGAAATCTGTCTGAATACCGAGGTCTGTCTAACGACGACTGCGGTCCGTGTGCGAGCTATATATATGTTTCAAGCTCAGATTTTCTCATTTTGCACTGAAACTGCTTGGGATTCGGAGGAGACGACGGGAGAGCGACTTGAAGGTGAGTTTTGATTTTCCTTTGAGTTTTTCTTTAAAGTTTGATCTCATCTAGAGTATCTATCAATGATTAGTAAATCAAAATGATAAAGAACCATTTGAGAGTTTGTGTTGAGGATTTAATGGCTAAAAATCAAGCCAAATTTGATGAACTGTCGTTCTTTTCCTTGTATGTGTGCTTGGACACCAAAATGGATGATTTATCATGGTTATTTGGTTGTGGAAATGAAGGAGTTGATTTCATTGAAAGGGAACCCCATTTTTAGGTTTGAATCAAGGGGTTTCGGTGAATAAACCATGTGAACAACCATTCTTTAGTTGGTTTATGTGTTTAAATGATTGGTGGGTGTCCAATACACTAGATTTAAGTGGTAAACGAGATTACTAATCATAAGTATGGTGTACACTTGTGAAATCCCATTATTTAGTGAAAAATTGTGTGTAGACCGTGGTCCACACCATACTGAGTGTAGTCAATGGACTTGGATGTCATTTTGGAGTGTTTTGGGTACACTCAAAAACACTAAGTGATAACAGGCCCTTAGGGTCGAGTTAGATGTGCATTATAGGGCCAAAATAATGTATCATTACCATCTAATGATGTAGATTGACGATATTGGACTACTGTGCGAGGGGTGATGATCCAGTAGCATTCCGATGTGTACAGGTGGGGTTGATTATCTCTTCCTCACTCTTTAGTATTATGCAGACGTAGGATATGGAATATGATCTATGTTTAAATTCCTGTACTTAGTATCATGCTAGGGATGTATGCTTTGGGTGGATTGATTAATATGATATCATAATGTCTTGTTACTTGCTTTTTAGTACTAGGATACTATGATCAGCTTTGTGTTTATTTGTTTTCTTTGCTTAGGTTAGCGTCTTGAATAAGCATGTTTGTATGTTGTGTGGAATGAAAACTATAATTGCGAAACTAAAAAACATTAAAGGTTTATTAAGAATTCCACGTACCGGGGTGCTAAACAGGCACTGGTGGTGCATCGCGTTCAGGTCCTCCAGATGTCCCAGGACGTCATCGTGGGTATCCCCAACTAGGCCAAACTACGAGCGGCCGTATGAGACCCTCGAATTTGGAAAGTCATGAGGATTTTTTCCTTGGTTTCAGTATCTTCTTGGGTCGTGGTTTCAGAGGTAGACTTTTGTTTGATAAAGATGTCGTGCCTGATTGTGTTCGGGACCACAATTGGGATACCGAGGGTGGTTCATTCTTTTGGTTGATTCCTAATATCAGATGTAAATTCCTGATATTAGAGCGCAACGGATAAACTGACTAAATGTTTGAAACGCCCCTAATGATTTGAAACTGTTTGCATGTTTTGTATACTCGTTTGTATAATGCTATTGATGTGTAGGGGAGATCCACTGGGCTTTCGAGCTCACCCCATTTTTATTTTACAAGTACTCATGAGCCCAGCGCTTAGTGAGGATGCAGGCCGGAGACTAGAGGATGTATAGAGAGAGAAAGTGATATTTTTGTTTAACTATCTCTCTGTTTTTGTACAATTTTTACGATGTATATTTTAAACTTGGGCCAGAAGGCCATGTATCATATTTTTGTATATGTATATAAAAGACTGTTTTACCATCTTAAACACTGTTTTTATCATGATTGATAAATTGATGATTTTAGATAAGGTACGCTATATAGTGTTCGATGATTTAGAAAGATTTGATTCAAAAAAATGCTTCCGCTACTATTATCTTGATTTCCAATATAAATATGATTTTGAACATCCAGTGAATTTGAATTTGATTTGAAACCAATTGCTTAGTGAAACATGATTAAAATGATTTTTTTAAAATTAAAGAAATGATTTAAACCTCGTGTATAGAAGTAGAAAGATAGATGATGATATCTGTCAAACGCTCGGGGCCTCAGCGGACCATGCGCCAAGCATGGAATCGCGCGACGCACGACGATGGGGCCTTAGATTGACAAACACGACGTCTAGTCCAGGGTCAGGGTGTGACAGAGTTTTTGGTATCAGTGCCTCAGTGTTCGACAACACTGGGCATGGCTAGATTTTTCCTGGCCGAGTAATGCCAGATGGAACTGTTTTTATAATAATGTTATTGAAATGAAAAGAAAATTTTACCGGATTTGATTTTTAGTGGAAATGATTTCGATTTGATTTGTTTTTGAAAAGGGAATCAATAAAAGAAATTCACTAGTGACTATGTGGCTAGAAGTCTAGAAAAGATTTAGGTGATGTAGGTGCTCAAGTGACCATTCGCAGATAGATTTGAGTATGGGTAGTAGCCCTGTAGATGGAGTTCTACTCCCTGCGAGAGATGCGCTTCCATTGGATAATAGCCCTATAGGTGGAGGCTTTACTCCCTACGAGTGATGCGCTTCCTTTGGATAGTAGCCCTGTAGGCTGAGTTTTACTCTATGCGAGTGTTGCGCTACATTGGAAAGGATCTGGGGAAACTTGAAACCGAGGGCATCACATAGAAGTGTGAGTGAGTCGGATTGGCGACTTAACTGTTGAGTCAACAATCCAAGTCTTTTAACCCTAGGTTTAGGGAAGACCGGGTGATGTCTTGAAGACAGTAGATCTCAATAAAATCTTTTAGGACATAAGCTAGAGACTTATAACGTGAAAACGGACACTTGTTTGGTCATGACTCAATTCAGGATGATCCTGTATCCTTTGGGGGTATGGAGGAATCCTGGACTCGAAGAGTAACAGACCATGTATGGTGAGTGAGCGATTCTTGGGCAGAACGTGTACGCACTATATTCTACTGGTATGGTACAGTCGCGTATGGTGGGTTTTGCGTCTGCTTTAAGGAGCGAGACACTTGCGAAATTGTAATGGGCGATGAACGGACTCTTTAGAAGAACTTGCACGCACTGTATTTTACTGGTATGGGACGATCGCATATGGTGGGTCTTGCTTCATCCTTAGAGACCAGGATTTGGCATAAATATACACTAGTCGTAATGGAACAGGGATTCCATTATGCCAGCATGCATTGTTTGATTGATTATTGGGTGGTTGCTTTGGATATATGTGATATCATTATTTTGAGTATTGACCCACAAATTCCTATGCCCAGAACTAAATAAAATGCTGTCGACTTAGAAGCATAAAACCCTGGACCATTGAAACATATTGAAAACCTAGAAACATGAACTTAGAGTCACTGTAGCACGATGAACATGAAGGATGTAGGCGGGTTGAAATGAATGGCAATTATTACAAGTTATGGTATCTAGCTTAAGGTTGAAATGCAGTTATATTCATTTAAATTATTAAATTTTCTGCTTTAATATGGTTACACTGTTGGATACTGAAAGTGTGCTTTTGATTTGAAGATAATGCCGAGAGCTAGAGGACGAGGTATACTCCGTAGGGGTAGGTCTAGGGGTGAGGTTATTGAGGAGCCAGTACAGACAGAGGAGGGTATTATCGAGGCAGTGGCACCAGCTGCTATTACAGTATCCCCAGAGGCTCTCGCAGATATGATACAAAGAGCAGTGAATAGGGCAGTGGACAGGGCTATGACGAGTCGGTACCTGACAGAGTCTTCTCAGCCTCCCATACAGCCTCTAGTACCAGCACAGATTTTTACGCCAGCCTCTGTACCTGATCAGACAGCAATTCCAGTGACAGTAACCCTTGAGAGTCTAGCACAGACGGCTAGCAAGTCTGCCGGTTATGATAAAGAGCAGAATGACCTATCTATAGAGTTTCAAAAGCTGCGTCCGAGAAAGTTTGAGGGACAGGCATATCCTATTGCAGCAGATAGATGATTCATAGAGATGGATAAGCATCTGACGCTGCTAGGTGTGACTGGACCGAAGAGAGTAGCTTTGGCAGTACATCAGATGGTGGAACCAGCCTACTACTGGTGGAAGATGATAGTGGCAGATCCGACCATTGATGAGCTAGTGATGACTTAGGATGAGTTCCAGACACTGTTTTATGATAAGTTCTTCTCGTCAGCACGGAGGTCCCAGATGTGATTAGATTTTATTAGGCTAACGCAGAGGACATTGACTATGATAGAGTATGAGCACAGGTTTACAGATTTGTCGAGATTCTGCCCAGAGATGGTAGTTGATGAGTTACTGAAGACAGAGAAGTTTATAGAGGGTTTGCGGATGGAGATTAGGAGAATGATCACGCCTCTGAGACTGACTACTTTCGGAGAGGCGATTGTGAGGGCCCAGCTTGTAGAAAGAGACATAGAGTTTGGGCAGTCGCTCAAGAGTAGACAGAAGAGACCGTATTCAGGTCAGACATCTGAAGCCCCGCAGTAGAGGAGAGACCGACGACGACCATCTAGAACACCTATTGCTAGTGGTCAGGCCCAGACTTCAGGACAGCAGCAGCGGACCAGATCAGGTCAGATGAGCACTGAGCAGAGGGAACAAGCCAAAAAGTTAGGACTGTGCTTCTCATGTGGCTAGCAGGGACATATGATTAGAGATTGCCCTACCAGAGCTCCAACACTTGTACAACAGTAGGCAGGGCAGGGACAAAGTAGTCAGCCACAGCAAAGGCAGACACGGTCCTAGACGAGACAGAGAGAGCAGGCCAGACTGTATGTAGCAGAGGCCCAGACAGCCCTGACTCCTGCAGTTGATGGTATGTTTTTGTTGTTTGGTGTTGCTGTGCATGTCTTGTTTGATTCTGGTGCCACACGGTCCTTTATTTTAGAGGATTTGGTGAGTAAATTGAGATTTGTTACGAGCCCCTGGCAATACCATTGGATGTTGCCCCGCTGATAGGCGAGACAGTGAGCTCAAGGAACTATTGTGGAGTTTAGTTTAGATTTGGAGACCAGCTGATTCCCGCTGAACTTTGCTTACTTCATTTTAGTGGTTACGACGTGATATTGGGAATGGACTGGTTGACCCAATATCAGGCGCAGATTGACTGCCAGAGGAGGAGAGTCACTATACAGTTGCCATCAGGAGAGACGTTAAGGATTGATGGGGATATGCGGAGACTACCTAGGAGCCCTACACTTGCTTTGTTGTATGCCATTTAGCAGAAAGGAGACTTTAGGCAGCTAGTGGATGTGGATGCAGAGGGTAACACAAATATTCATAGTATTCCTGTGATACAGGATTTTCTAAATATATTCCCAGAGGATCTACCTAGACTTCCACCTCACAGACAGGTAGAGTTTAAGATTGAGTTGCATCCCGACACTAATCCCATTGCTATTCCACCCTATAGGATGGCACCTGTGGAGTTGATAGAGTTGAAGACTCAGTTGGACGAGCTCTTGGCGAAGGGATTCATCAGACAGAGTGAGTCACCATGGGGAGCTCTAGTCTTATTTGTGAGGAAGAAAGATGGTTCAATGAGGCTATGCATAGACTACCAGAAGCTGAACAATGTTAGTATTAAGAATAGATACCTTTTTACCACGGATTGATGACCTCTTTGATCAGCTCAGTGGAGCACAGTACTTCTCCAAGATAGATTTGAGGTCAAGGTATCATCAGCTGAGGATCCGGGAGTCTGATATACATAAGACAACCTTCAGGATGCGGTATGGCCACTATGAGTTCACGGTCATGCCATTTGGTTTGACTAATGCTCCAGCTGCATTTATGGACCTGATGAACAGAATTTTTAGTCGTTTTTTTGACCAATTTGTGGTAGTATTTGTTGATGACATTCTGATATATTCCCGATCAGAGACTGAGCACATATAGCACTTGCAGACTGTTATGGAAACACTGAGGCAGCATAAATTATATGCCAATTTTTGCAAGTATGGTTTTTGGATGAAGCAGGTCAAGTTTCTTGGCCATGTGGTCTCAGCACAGCGAATAACAGTAGACCCGGAGAAGGTGCGAGCAGTATCTGACTGGCAGCAACCTACTATAGTGACAGAGATCAAGAGTTTTCTTGGGTTGGCTAAGTACTACTGCAGGTTTATTAAAGATTTCTCGAAATTGGTGGGTCCAATGACTAAGCTAACTAGAAAGGACGAGAAATTCATTTGGAGCGAGCAGTGTGAGCAGTCTTTTCAGGAGCTTAAGTAGAGGTTGACTACAGCACCGGTACTCATCACACCTATCCCTAGTGTGAGGTATACTTTGTGCACTGATGCATCCCTTAGCGGATTGGGTGCAATATTAATTCAGCAAGGACAGCCAGTGGCTTATGCTTCATGGCATGTAATACCCCAGAAGTTTGTCAAATAATTTAAAATAAATAAGTTTGAGGAAATTAAATGAAATAAATCAAGTGATAATAATTTCAAAGATTTTAAGAAATTTTCGGGTGCAAATTGTGGGTTGACACATAAAAAATAAAATATATTAAAAATATAATATAAAATAGACAAATAAGACCTTAATTTGATAATTAAATGAAAATTAAGGTTTAGTAGAATTAATTATAAAATTTAAGGAATTG
>JAJIYU010017749.1:0-11539 GCA_030144865.1 Tinospora cordifolia | reverse complement strand
TAGAAGTAGGATTAGAGTCCTGGTAGTTTGTTCATATAGTTTCCTATTTGGACCCATTATACTCCTCATCATTATGCTTGCTTTTTTAACCCCTTTGAGGGGTCTGGGCTTTTTTTGGCATTAGTACCAACGTTCGCTGACCTTATGTCAGCACTTAAAAATTGAATTTTAAACATACTTGTTGACTTTTACATGACCTTTAATGGATTTTTATCGAGTTTCTTTTTTTTCTTTTCTGTGTGAATAATTATTGATTGCTAACATAACAAATGAGCCTTGGAATTGATGAATTCTTTTCCCTAGAGCCTTCAATTCTTCAAATTGGCTTTTTTAAATAAAATTCAAAATTAATTTTCAATTGTTGGCTTGGAAAGCAGACCTTAAACAATCAGATGTCATTTTATTAGAACTTTCTTTGAACTCGAATTAGGTTTAATGCTTACTTTTCAGAAATGGTTATTTTCCTAGTAGATCAAGCGATTTATATGCAATTTCAAGAATATGAAAATTCAAATGTTAAATGCTTAATAATTGAGCATATAAAAAAGCAAAGAAAAAGATTTATTAATAATAAATTGACCCTACATTGCATTATAAGGGAGAACAAAAAAGTATAAGGAGGACAGGACAAGGAGCAGCATGCCATTTTCATAGTAGATCAAGTGATTTCTTTAATTGCAATATATATATATATATAATTTTAAGAATATGAAAAATTCAAATGTTAAAAACTAATAATTTTGCATACGTGAAAAAAAAAATCAAGATTCTTTAATAGTAAACCAACCATACATTGCATTAAAAGGGAGAAAAAAATATAAGGAGGAGAGGACATGGGGTAGCACATTTTATTAACATGTCATTGAATTCCTGCATTTATATTAGTAGTAATCATAAAGAGTCCTAATTTAAAATGGACAATTAACTCCCAAGGTCATTTTGAATCTCTTCAATTATTAGTAGGATGGCGATATCATTGATTGGGTTGTAAAATATTTAAGATAGTGTGTATAATTTTGATAGCAAAGATGGTGCTAAGGAATTTCACTGACATTGGAAATTTCATTGAGGAAAGATTTGGAGTTTCTAGGAATGTATGTGTGCAGGTTTGAAAGGAAGTAGATACTTAAGATATAGGTTTCTTCTTAATTTTGATTAGTTGTGATCCCACTGCCAAATAGCTGTATTCTCATTGCTGCTTGGGTTTGTTTTGCCCTTGGACTTTGGAGGAACTAGAATACTATATTTAGAAATTATAATTTTTTTTAATTAATATGTTTCTTAGGTTGAACAAAATATTAATATCTCAAGCCATGCACTACTTAATTAATCGGTAATTGTATCAAATTAAATGTTCATGTTCTTAGGAATGTGCAATGTTGTGACTTGCAGCATCTTAAGTTCTTAACCTATTGCCTAGGAGATGAATCAATTGGCCAAGAAATTCCTAATGACCCTTAATTGTTTCTCTTAAAATGAAGTTACAAACTTGCACCTTTGGGTTCACTCCAAATACTTGAAATTTGAATGTCCAAGAGAGCTTGACCTTATATGAGAAGTCTTACTAGTAATTTTCCATGGATACACTTTAGCTCAATTGATAAATGAGATAGTCTGGTAGTCTACCAAGTTAGCTGCAAGTGTCTAGGTGGTTTCACTTAAATCATTTCTGGCCTTTTGCTCTTGGAATGGTTTTTGGGATGCGACAAATGTCTACTTGCTGGGATGCTTGAATAGTTTAACACAGGTTCTAGGATGGGTTTCATATGTTTTATACACATTTCTATCGTACTTATTGTTACTGCTTTTGCTTTGCACATTTCCAGTTTACGAATAAAATTGTTTTGTTTCTTCTCATAAATAAATAAATAAATAACTGAAATAAAATAAAAATAAAAATAAAAACCTCAATTGATTACATCAAACATAAATTTGTTTACATGGTCCAAACTAGTATCTAAAGCGACGAGTAAGTAAGCCTTTTAGTAAATGACCATTTGCGTACATTTTTATTTAGTCTAGGTTGTATATCCATTTGAATGTAACATGCACTCCGTTAGAATCTTATAAAATAATCTTGAAGCCAATTCTGCTGTAATAAAACTGAACTTTTCTACTTCAAAAACATACTAGATATCAATATTAAATTTTTGTTTCCGAATTCCATTGCATTTTCCTATCTTTGAAACTCTATTTTTCTGCTACTTGGAGAAATCTACTTTTCCTGTTATACGTGTAACTTATGTTTTTCTAGTTGATTAGAATTCTCTTTGTTCTTTTAATCTCTTAGTTTTTGTCTCTTGCTTGCATTTCTTCATGTTTGATCTTGAAATGATTTTTATCACTAACAATGAAAATAATATTGCATCATCACATAGATGGCTCAATTGAAAGGACCGAGGATTGGTTGGTGGCTAAAAGCTGCATTTAGGCATGGAGTTGCTCACATGGAAACATCTGCACCACTGGCAAATATCAGATTAATTAAGGTACTTCTTTAGCTTTTCACCCTTCTTTTCTTTTATTTTCTTTCTATTGTTTATCATGGTCTGTACCTTTATTAATTAAATAACTGAACTCCCCTCCACGAATGTGGATTTTGCAAGAGTTCACACAAGTTCCAATTGGGTTTTGAGCCATGGAAGATGAATGAAAAGTTTCTAATTTTTTTATCCATTGATTTTCTTGAAATTTTTAAAATTGTTTCTAATGATTTGAATTTCAAAATCCTTTCATTGAACCTAGGTTTTCATCAAATTAGTGACAGACAAAAGATCAGAAATTGTTTCAAAGAAATTTTTAGTGCCGAAATATAATTTTGATCAAAAGTTTCATCTTTTGGCTCAATATTAGCATTTTTCCATACAGGTCTTGAGGAGTGCTTCTCCTTGTAGAGAGCATGCTTCTCAAATGATCAAGAGAACTCTGCAATATTTTGGTTTATAAGGCATGTTGCCAATTTTCCCTAGAGCATCCCGTGCCCTTAAGTGCACAAGAGCAGGCTTTTGGGGTTATCCAGTGCACTTCTTAAGCCTCGAACATTAAAACTTGATCCTTCTTCGGAAAATGATCTTTCAAAACCCATGAATGTGATGCTCATGATCTAAAAACATTTTTGGAGATCAAATCAATATGATTAAACACTTCTGCACGCTTGAAATCATTTCCATGATGTCTTTCAAAATATGATTAAATATTTTGAAAATTGTTTTGGAGAACATATGAATGAATGATAACACAAATGGTTGAGACAAGGCTGGATAAGATTCTACAACCCTAGACACAAGGCTAAGCAAATTACATGTTAAAGATTTGTCTCGAAACTTCAGTGCTCTTTGCATTGGTTCTTGCTTGAATTCAATGAGTTCTACATCTGTTAATAATGACTATTATTAACGGTATTAGGATGTTAAGCTATTGTTTGTTTATCCTATTAGGAAAATAAAATGATTGGGATTTTTTTGGAAAATTTTAATAATAATAATAACTATTTTCTTATCATATTAGGATATTTTTAGGATTTCCTATTAGGATATTAAATTCACAAGTAATTTTTAATTTATCAAATCTTAGGGGGTTCTTTCCATATTGATCCATACTTTGGAGGATGAAAAAAAGTGAACCCTAAAGGTGGCACCTTGTGTAGTTGCCATGCTGGCCCAACTTAAGTTAGCACAGGGTCCACTCTCAATTCTTCCACATGGGCTTGCTTTTGTGGCCCAATGTTATTGTTGTATCAGCCCGTGTTATGATTATTATTTCATTCTATTAAATGAAGCCATATATTACTATTAGTTTATTATTTGCCTTAAACATGAAATTCCCAAATATGTTGATCAGGAACAAAGTAACCTAGGAGTGAAAAAACAAGGCGTGATAGAATATGTTTTCCTGGACATAATTCTCTATTGCTTTCACAGGAATGATGAAGAAAAATGTTATAAGTACTTTTCTAGGCCTAGTGCCAAGATTGGGACATGGAGGTAGCTATAGACGAAAGGAAATTGCTTCTCTTTAGCTCAAGGTGGTTGGTTAGGGAATGTGAGTTGTGTTTTGTGGTTAGATATTAAGTGTGATGATTTTCCTTAGGCTTGTTGTGTCTGATGATATTAGTAACATCTAAAGAGCGTGCTATAATTAGTTTTGTCCAAAAAAAAAAAGAGTGTGCTATGATTAGAGAGGTTTCATATGGAAGTGGCTTGTCTCAAAATCATGATAACATTGTTCTATTGCAAAAATTGGAGATGCTGTCTGGTATGCCTGGCACAACATTAAGGATGTGAACTTGTATTGACGCCAACCATATAAAAGGCTTTGTATTAAAAGTCAGTATTAAAAGCTAATTAGGATAAGTTGACTTGCTTATCTATTATACTTAAGAAACTAGCAACCTTCTTAGTAAATGTTTGTGGACTCTTTCTAGTGAAATTCCAAGTCTAAAGAGAGGGCAAAGTTATGATTTTGTTGCAATTGTGAATTTGCAATGTTCATACTTCACACTGAATGCCAATGAATTTTGTATCTTTTATGCATACAAAAGTCTGGACATCTACTTCAATCAATCAATTTTATGTACATTACATTTTGTATTCCAAAACAAAAACCCTGTTGAAAGAAGTAATGAGTTTGTTGTAGTTAAATGTGGAAGCAAAGATTAAAGGTATAGTCCTAAAAGTAGGTCATTTTTTCTCGTGTTTTTTCTTTTATTCTTTTTTAAGTTGAGAATATACTTTTGATTTGTCTTTAATTTTTATATTATCACAAGTTTTTTGCTGATTTTGAACTGTAAAAATGTTTTCTATCTGGATTTATAACTAGGCAATTTTTGAGAATTTAAAACAACTACAACACCTTAAACTTTCTAACTATATCCTAATTTTTCAATATTTGTTTTTGGATAGTTAATTCTGATTTTTGAAGGTCAAAGTTTTAGGCAAAGTTGAATATTCGTTCCATGTTTTTGAGATAATGGCCTTTTCTTTCTTTTTTTTAGGTCGTAGTTAAACCTCATTTTACATTCTATCACCAATATTCATAAAACAGGGGTAGTTGAATTAACCTAGAAAATTTAATTCCCATCAAGCTTTAGCCTCACACTCTTAGCTGTTTGAATTGCAGTAGCTATGGAGGCTTATTTGTTTGAGAGGCTAGACATAAATTTTAATTTTTTTCTTTCTTGAACTGCTTTTGCATAATGTTACATATTCTTCTCCAAAAGCTCCACAGTTGTTAACTTGCTGCTTTGCTCTCACATGCTTTTTTGGAAGGTCATGTGGTTTTTTGTGCATTCTTCTTTATAATCTCATGTGCGTGTTCTACTCGTCACTTTGTCCTTACATGCTTCCTTAGAAAGGTTATGTGATTTTTTGTACACTCACCAACACTTATGTACACAATTTATAATTTCTTTTGGATTACTTTATTATTGCCAATGTTCTTAAAGTTCAGGTTGTACAATTTTCTAATTCTTAAAGGGGGCTCTTATTTTTCTTCTAATATATAATAGGCCTCTAACGTGTTTCAGAGAGGGAAAATGGATGAAATTGGTTTTAATGGGATGTTTTGCCATTATTTTTCATCTACAGGTAACTTCTTCATTTCCCATATTGCTGCAATGCTTGTGCTTCTTTCACTTCTTGGACTCCACACTGTTTTCCTGTCAATGAGATTTATTTATTTATTTTTTTTTGGGACAAGAAACTATAAAATATATTAATAATAATAAGGAAGGTTACAAGGATACCCAGATGAGATATCTGGGTATTAACATCAAAACATCAGATTTACAAAGTTTGAAAGATATTCTCCCCGTTGCATAGCCATTCCCTGAATGTGTACCCTCGACCTAACTTAGATATGGAGATCCAATTGGAGAACAAAACGTTGGATCTCTCCCATAGTAGCCTATCCGATTGACCCCTATTATAAAAAATTCTTGAGTTCCTTTCCTCCCAGATTGCATACCAAACTGCGAACAATATCAGTTTCCAATGCTGTTGAAGTTTGGAAGCTGCAACTGCATCTGGAAATTGGAATAATTGTCCTGCATCAGGGGGGACTATACTTCTATGCATGTGATTCCACCAACGCCATAGCTGTCGAATCAGCCTATATTCACGAAAAATGTGTTGGACTGTCTCTGAGTTATTCTTGCACAAAACACATATCGATGGATTCAGATAGAGATGAGGAAGGCGAATTTGAAGAGTGTCTGTTGTATTCAATTTGCGCATGCTTATTAGCCATGCAAGAATGCGAGCTTTTGTAGGTGCAATCGTTGTCCAAATGAATTCGGCTGGAATTCTTGACTGAGAAACTGATTCTGCAGAAAGCTTTTCCAGAAAAGAACGCACTGAGAATTCGTGGCTATTTGTTCCACACCATTGAGGACAACCCTCTTCAGTTGTCTCTTCAAGGTGGAAACTGTGAATGGTTGCTAGGAATTCACCCAGTTCTGCAATCTGTCCTTCTCCATTCCTTTCTATGATTTTGAAAGCTCATTCTTAACCTTGAATTTCCAAATAAGTTCAAAGAAAGGTATGAAGCGGCTAATGAGGGATGTTTGAACCTGGATTTCACTTAGAAGATAAAATTGGCTGATTGAATTATAAGGAAAAAAAAAAGAAACCAAGTAGAGGAGTATTCATAAGGAATAGGTGAATGAGTTTGGAGACCTCTTGGATTTTTGGATGTTTGAGTGAGATTTTCTTCTTTTGATGGGAATTTGGGCAGTTCTTTGTAATTATATATATGCTTAGATGGTGGGAAATATCTATTCATGCTAAGGCTGTCCATTGAGTTGCTATTTCTTGTACATTACAATTTTTGGGATCCTGTTGGGCCTTATTGGACATTTTATAGTGGCTTTGACATGCTTAGAAGAATGTGATTACTTTTGTGGAGGCTTGAATTATTATTGAATGATTTCAATATCATCTTGTTTTCTTTGACATAAAAGGTGATAGTAGGATCACTGTGTCACCGACCAAGTTCAAACAAGCTAAGATTCGTTTTGTGAAAGTCATAGCTCATCACATGTACTGACTCTGGTTAGTAAGAGTTCCTTTTCTTCCCTCACCCTTATTTATTGAAATGTTCATTCATACGATCACATTTTGAGTGAAAGCTTAGCTTGTGATTTTACCTGTTACCCATATTTAATAATTAATCTGTTACCAGCATTTGGTGATTTCACCTATTTGATGCGAGATGTTTTTCATTATTGTCTCATTGTTTCAGGTGATGGACTTATGCACCTGTCTTCTTTTAGCATTGCTTAGATAAATTTTTAAGAAATCTTTCTTCATCTAAGATCAAGATGACCGGTATAGAAATGTTATAGGACATTTTGTTATTGGAAACCTAATGAGTTTGTTCCAAATGTTTGGCCCAAAATCTTAGCTAAAAGATTTTGTGAAGGAAAAATTGTTGTTTATCTGGCTTGACTAATCTTTCACTCTATTAACGTCAGAAATTTTGAGATTTAAATTTGTTTTCTTCTCAAGATCTAGATGGGCAGTATAGAACTGTTAGATTCAAATCTTTTATCATCATTAACATGGTTTGTTGGGGTTCCCTCTGAATTGAATTGAAATTAGATTGGAATACAGCTGCAAATCATATATAAATTTTAATTTTTAGAGACATTTACTTGTCTTCCCAACGATACATTAAATTTTTATCATAAAGTTTATTATATTATTTTTAGTGTGTCATTTATTCTTCTAAATCTAATCATTGAATTTTAAATTTAAACATAAAGTTCTAGTTAAGTTGACATAATATTAAAGGTTTTGCAGACAATTTGTTTTAAAATTGAAAGTTAGAACCCTGCAGGGGAAAAAAAAAGATCAAAGAAAAATGTTGTGCATGCTGTAATTGTTGGCAGAATCGCTCCTTGATTCAGCCCGAGTCAGAGTTGATTCAACCTAACTCAGGGAAGGTTCTCTGGTCTACCAATTCATAGGGGTATGATTTGAAATGCCGGCGGTTGAAGCAAATCATGAATCTTTCACTTTGCAATCTTAATCGTGATTCTATCGACTATGATCATTTATATTAGGTATTGGAAAGTTTTATTTGATATATAAATTGTTTCCAAGTAGACTAGTTTTTAATTAAATGTCTTTGGAGAAATCTTCATGAGATTGTTGAAACTTATCTTGTGTTTAATTGTAGAAGCTACTTGACCTTGAAGTTGTTGCGCATAGCTAAGAGGTGCAGAGCATACAATTGTATATTCAGCTATCACTAACATTCTTATCACTTCTTTCGTGTGCAACTCCATCCTGCTGAGTGATAAAAGCGTAGTAAAAGATTAGACAAGTCCTAAAACATGCATGGTTCAACTAACTAGAGCCTTTGATTTCTTACAAAACCAAATCTCCAATTCGATATTTATGAGATTTGAATATAACTTATGCTTCCTATGCCTATGGAATAGGAATACATTTGCAAAAATAATCTCTTATTGGACACTTGTTTCAACTGACATAAGTTAAAGCTTAAAACATATTCAAATGTTGTTTGGATAAAAAATCTACAAAATCAAGAAAGAGCGCAAATCAGCAGGCAGCATTGAGGGGGAGTGTTTTGCATCAATTGAAGGTACCGTTAATTTGGACTTTTTTTCTTTGTCTTGCTTTTTATCAAACTGTGTTCCTCTATTAAAGGATTCACACTCAAGCACCCTCAACTTACCTTGACTTCTTGCGATGCATTAGAACTTAAGTCAACATAGGTGAAATGTTGGTTTAAGGAGAGTCTCCTTACTTCACTGCCCTTAATGAACTAAATGAAGAGAATGGAATTAGGCTAATGGAAACTCCTATTTGTCTGCTTTTGCTTTGTAGAGGCATCAATTTTGCCAACGCATAAAACACAGAATGTGAAGTGCTCATTGGTTAGAGCAAAACCCAAAATGGTTGTGCAATTTTTTTATTTTTTATTTTTTATTATTATTATTACATGCCAGAGTAGTGGAAACTAAAGAAAATCTGTTACATATGCTTCTAGCTTGTCAACTTTTTCAGAAATGATAGAAAGAAAGACTGCAATTGTTAGTAACTTAAAACATATTTATGGTATTTGGATCACAAATTTAAATCTTGGTGTGCAATCAAAGAGTTTTTTTTTTTTTTTCCTAAGTTCTAAATTCAACCAACTAATCTCTTATGCCTTGCGTATTGTTTTTTAGGCACTAAAAAATATTACAAACAAATGGAGCCTTATTTTTTCAGAAGGAATGGAATGAATATTGATTTAGTTCTAACTGTCCCGATAATGTTAATGATGCCATAATATTTCTTTACGAAATATTACTAGTTTTGGCACTACTTACCAATATTCATATCTGCTTGTTTCCAGTCGAGTCTTTTTCTGAATATGAGCATGATAAATTCTATGATGATGGCAAAGTGATGGAAAAAGATGCTGCCCTTTATCTGGCTCTCTGTCGGGTTGCTAGTGTGCCTGATAAAGAATCCAGGTTATCAATGAAACAGTTTTTTGGTTCACGATATGCACCAACTGTATCAACAGGATCTTTAAAGCTTGATCTGGCCCTTGGGATTGGAGGCTTACCAAAGGTAAATAATAATTGCAATGTGCTGGTACTTGTATGGCATGCTTTTTCATGTTGCCAATCATTTTTTTTTTTCATGCTTATTTAAAGTGGTTAGAGATCCCGAGTTGCTGAGCATGTTGCCTATTGAGGGTGCATTGTTGACCACATTTGTTGAAGAAGATTTCCTCTCTCTCTCTCTCTCTCTCTCTCTCTCTCTCTCTCTCTCTCTCTCTCTTTCTCTCTCTCACTCTCTTGTGAGTTTTGAATGAAGGCTGTCTACTACTTAGGTGGATGATATCATGATAGTGTATGATCATGGCTTGGACAGTGGCATCATCATCACCTTTTGAGAATGTTGGCATCACTGGAAAAAAATTTAGCTTAATGATAATCTTTCAAATGACAATGCATATCTTTTAGTTAGTGTTGCTTGCATCTTTTCATTTTGCAGTCCCATTTGTAGAAAACTCTTAGTGGAAGGGCGTGATATTTGAACATGTCATATTTGCATACTACGACAGTTGGGGCACTATTCATGATTTTTCTTGAATGCTTGGAAAGGGTACAAATGCCTGACCTAATTTATTTGTCATTGTAAAGAAACATCTATTCACTTTTATTGCTAAACATTAATTTTTTTTTCTTTTGCATAGTTTTTTGACAAGGGTGAGCTTTATTATTTTAGTAAAGGTTGCTCTATTTTTCCATTTTTACCTGAAGGCTAGGGGAAGTATAGAATAGTCTATCCACAATGTATAGGTAAGACTGCATGTTTCAAGCCTTTTTAGACCCTAGAGTGGCAAGAGCCTTATGTATTGGCTTCTCTTGTCCTTTATATATATATATATATATATATATATACACACACATTTATTTGTTTATTTTTTGTGATGATGTGGTGGTGCCTAGGCTTAAGTCTGACTAGTCCACCACGGGGTGGACACACCTACCTTAGGGCTAGAACCCAAGAAATATCAAGAGACTCAATTGACAGATGGGTGACTCAAACCTGAGACGTAAGTCTTGGCATCATGGCTGAAGTGAATAAATTCTTATTCTCCCATTTATTGCATTTACACATGGTTTTCACATAATGAAAAAGAGGCACTAATACCTGGCTAATTTAGTTTTTGAACTGCAGAAGTGTCACTTCGATCTCATTGCCAAAATTTCTTTCTTTCTTTTCTTTTTCTTGTTTAAATAGTTTGATAGTTATGTCATGTTTAACATTTAGAATGCTTATTGTTTTCTTTCAAAAAATAGTTCTTTGTAGTTTTCTACTTTTCTATTATGAGAGAAGTATGCACCTTGGCAATATGTATTCTGAAAGTATCTCTAGTAGACAAACAAAGAACTGCTTTATTTAAGTTTTGTTATGAGAATTTATTTTGTAAGTTTCTTCTGTAATTAGGAAAAGATTTAGAGTAGAGTTGAGCCGAATTTTCATAGGAGATAGGTATATGCTGCTAAATCATGGACCAAAGCTATTTTGCAGGGAAGAATAACTGAAATTTATGGTCGTGAGGCCTCAGGAAAGACAACACTTGCTCTTCATATTATCAAGGAAGCACAAAAGCTCGGAGGTGTGTAATTAATCACTTCATATTCTTTGTAGGTAGAATCGTTTCTCTCTTCAGACTTTTTTTAAGCTATTTTCCAATATTCTCATAGCTTTGCTATTATTTTTCTTCTTTCCTTTTTATTTTTTTTTTTAAATAAACCTCTACTTTGAATGTAGACAATTTTTTTTTCTTTTCGTTTTCTTGAGTACCATGTGTAAATATTGTGTTGCTTTTTATGTTGCAAAACGAGATAGATTAGTTTTATGTTGTTGAAGACATTTGATTGTCTTGGGGTTCAACTTATGATTTTACTGCATAGTCATAAAAAACCAACTCTCTATTAATTTATTTCCGTGAAGTCCAGCTGGGAGAATCCTTTCTTCTTCTTCTTCTTCTTCTTCTTCTTCTTCTT
>JAJIYU010017748.1:0-11532 GCA_030144865.1 Tinospora cordifolia | reverse complement strand
CCATTTCTATTATTTATAAAATTATTTTTTTCAATAATCGAATAATCCTCTAAAAATTACATTTTTCTCCCAAAAATTCCATAAATTTCTCAAAAACTTCAACAATTATTTCAAAAATTCAATAATCAATTCTAAAAATTATTTCTCTCTAGAAATTACACTTTCCTTATAATTTCATGTATTTTCTCCTCAAAATCGTATTTTTTTAATTATTCTAATGTTCTCCAATAAATAATTTAAAATTGAGATAAATTCATGTATTTCCATTAAAAATTTCTGAAAATATATATATCGAAACTGAATATTTTTGTGTATCAAAACATGGGTCGTAACAATATATATATATATATATAGAACATTTTGAGATAAAGTTTGATCACGGATTTGATTATTTCGATTTCAAAATAGTTTTTCAAGCATCCTCTATCTTTGTGTAACATTGGTAGTGTTGACCAATTCTTGATCATGTTGCATGTATGTATGAATATATATATATTGACTTCCCTTGGAATCTCAAACATTTGGAGATGACACTCGATAACTGATTTGATCATTTAAACATCAAAATAATTTTTTCAAGCATCCTATATATTTGTGTGACATTGGTTGTATTGACCAATTCTTGATCATGGTCAGCCTTCATTAATCATGGTTAATTAGTGTTATAACTGTTGTATATTAATGTCAAAATTTTTTTTATTACAATACTCACTCCTAAAAAGGAATTTTGTCATTGAAATTTGTGGTAGGGTTTATTTGAATTTCTTGTATTCTCCAGTTAGCCTTGCCTCTTGAACAATTTTGGACATTTAGTTTGCTCTTGCTCTTAAGTTCCCAAGTTGCCTCAACTATTTTATGATGCCTCCAGTAAACCTTCATTAGTGGTACATCCTTATTGCATAAGCCATGAGTTTTCCAATTGAAAATCCTCATTGTTGTTTTGTAATACCCAAAATTTTGAACCTTAAGTAATCATAAAATTATCTTAGCTAATATCAAAATTAACCACTATTAATGGTAATTAATTATAGTTGAAATTGATCAAGTTAATCATAGTGACACATGAACCGAAGATGTCCAAAAAATGATTTCAGGCAAAAAAAATCAAATTAATTAGCGAGCTTTGTATTGAACTACTTGGAACATTGAGAGGATTTGATTAAAAAAAAAGAGAAAAAATGATGCCACTTATGCACTATGGCCAAGTGGTTATGCATGCACACGATGTGCCATCAATCTAAAGACACGTGGAATGCCACTTGTGCACCAACATGTAGAGGACACTTGGCACTAACTATGCAAAGATCATAGTAAGAGTTTCCCCATCATGATAACTCACTTGTATAATGAATAGTCAATTCATTTAATGTTCATCAACAACCCTTCAACTTAGTCCTTTTATTGCTCAAGCAAGCTACTGTGCGACAATGATTTTGGAGGCGACCTCATACACCTATGGGATGTCACCATGCCCCTACCCACCAACCCCTACAAGGGTACTCCCTTCCACTTGTGTATAAAGGTGAGGGACGTGGGAATACTTTGGGGAGCTGGAGGAGACTTGCACAACCAATTTTGAGTATTTTAAGCCTCTTTCAATTTGAGGCACATAGGAGAAAGAAAATACATTAGTGTATATACTAACAATGTGACAGTTACCAAGGGTTTTCTACCCACTTTGGGTGATGTTTGTGTAAACCATAAGTCAAATCATGTGATTGTATCACTACAAGAATGCCATAAAATGGTTACCTAAGGTGCTAGAAATGATTGGCCAAAGATAGGTAGTTCATAAACATGCACACTTATTGTCACTTGCATTTCAAGAGATAGATATGCATCATTTTGGTCTTGAATCCCTATAAACTAAAACACCAAACCACCATGACATTGTAGAGTTTTAAGCTTAAACAAAATGATCCAAAGAACATGCAAAATTGATGTGTTTAGAGCTTTAACTAATATAGATTTGGAGAGAATTGGTATTAAAATTAGAAAATTCATACCTGTTAGAAATTTGAATATGAAAGACCTATGAGAAAATTGAGGATTGATGTCAATTTAGAGGAATCGAATATCAAATCAAATTCTTAGATATTAGATTTGATGACTTAGATATATAGTATAGAATCAGATAATGGATCCAAATCAAACTTTAGGGCAATTGCAAATAAGAATGCGTGCAATTAAAAATTGTTTGGTCATAATCTAAGACTAAAATGAATCGATATTTTCGGATGCTAGTAGGATGGACTACGTAGGACTTCAAGACATGTGAGGATACTTAGACTTAGAGATCGACGGACATGTTTAGTGAATGATTATCAATTTTGAAGAACTTGTATTGATGTGTTCGTTGGGATGGGTAGTTGGGCATATTAGTTCTTGAAACGCCTCTGTCGATATGACATTCTTGCCTTGTTTGGGTGTGATGAATTTATTTATGGAGATCCTTGTAATCGAGCTAGAGTGAGATAACACTTGACCTTGGAGGGCATTGATCAAAACTTAGAGATTTCATCATGATAGATTATTGAGCAAGCATGTGTCCATGTTGAGTAACAAATTGTTGAGCAATAACATGAATAAAATTGAGTAAGAACTACGAATTACATTTTGAAGAAATAGACTAAGACTTTTGAGAACACGAAGAGACAACAAAAAAGAGACCCTAAGTAAATAGGGAAATAAGTAAATGATGATATCGAGGAGCCAAATGATGACAACAAAAAAGATCCACAAAGAAGATATCAAAAACTATGCCCCAAGACTAGTGAGGAGATGCAATGAAAGGAATCAAACCTTATTAATCACCCTGAGATGGCCAAATACACTCACAATATTAAATGTTGATTGCTTGAAAAGAAAAAAAAAAGGAGAAGAAACGTGATAATGTCCAACCTTTAAAAAGAAAATGAGTCGTGGAAGGAAAGAAAAGACGGTCCATGGAATAGGAAGAAAAATTGAATAACTAAGTAATCTTTAGGGGCTAACTTAATTTTTTTATTATTAAGAAAGACCACAAATCTAATTGATTTCTTTATTATTAAGAAATACCAACGACTCTTGTTGATTTCTTTATTATTAAGAAATACCAACGACTCTTGTTGATTTCTTTATTACTAAAAAATATTAAGGACTTTGATTAATTTCTTTCTTGTTAAGTAATTCATTATATTAAGTTTACATTATCATTTCATTTATCATATTTTATCAACATTACATTATTAAATTTATAAGATGAACATTCATATAATTTAATCATATTGATAATAATATAATATGTTTCAAAATGTTATTCCATGAATTTATTATGGAACTCCACTTAATGCTATTTGGTTCCAAACGGAAGGCACACATTGGTAAGGCGGTTAAAGCTTTGGACAGCTCCTAGTGAGCCGACCAATGAATGTCCACTGGCCACAAGATACGTGTTAGTCTGTTATTTTTGACATCTCACAAGTGAGGGCTACTTGTAGATTACGTTTTTGTCACATAAAGCTTAAAAGGAGTACTATTATAGCCAACACCTTCTCTACAAAAAATTGAATACTAAAGTTTCTTTTCGAAGAACATAAAACTACATAAATACTGGTTAGCTTCAAGGATTTATATTACAACAAGTTACTTAAGATCCAAAAGTTGATTTTCTTTTATAAATAAATAAATTAATAAATGAATATATATATATATATATATATATATATTTATTTATATTGTTTCGTTCATAAAAGTAAAAGTAAAATTTGATTCAATATGTTCACTTCGTTTTTGTCATTATCTTCTTATATTCATTAAAAAATTTATAATTTTAATTTAATTAGTATCAGATTGGTCTCATCAAAAAAAAAATTTGAGTGTTTTAGCAATACTTAAATATAAATCTAATGAGAGTTGCTCTTCCAAATATAAAATTATTAGATATGTAAAAAATATTATTATAGACAACAACAATTTTCTTCCAAGCACACACGATTAAATTTGTTAGAAAATAGTCGAATACGACTCAAATTTTCTTAATGGACATGACTAGATAATGTAAAAAAATATATATTTGAAAAAATAATATTGATAAAATATTTAAGAGTGGCAATTCATATTATATAAAGTGTCATAAACAGATTATGTTATAAATAAATATTACTTATATATTATAAAATTAAACTCGATACATTTATTAATAGTATTATAATATACAAATCTAAAACTAAATTATTTGTTCATCGTATTATATTCGTATGCTTATATATAACTTATTTAACTTTTTCTAACGAATTTTTAAAATTAGTTTTACAAAAATAGCAATAAAGATATATAATTTAAGTAATTCATTAAAAATTAAATAAATTAATTTTTAAAAATTTTAATAGAAAAATTGTGTCATTAACATATTAATATATACATTAATTTTAAATTAACCTATTTATGCTGTCAGGACCCCTTTCCTACACCAAAGGGCGGGAGTGGCTCGAATACCCTAACTCCGTGCTTGGTCCTCAAGTGTCGCACTCGAGCGAGTCGGAAGCTAGGCACGTTGATCATATGCCCTAACCCTGCATTCGGACCTCGAGTCCAATCTCAATCACATCATACCTCGACCCCACCTCGGACCTCGAGCCTATGGTCTCACTTTCGATGTACATCTATGTATATTTGCAAACCAATTGATGTACTCAAATCCCATAAAACCATTTAATCAATATCATTTTTAACATATTTTATGCAAAGAATACAAGTTAAAGTAATATCTGAATCAAACTACTCACCTCGGGTCTCGCGTACCGATGTCCCGTTGATAGTTGGTCCAGTCTCGCAATATACACTCGGATCTGCATTATTTAAACTAAATTTTAGTTCTTCGACAAATGTGACTTAACTATTATTTCCTTAATCCTAATTAGTCTTGGTCAACCCAAACTCGATTATATCGAATTAGGTCAATTGGTCCATCTTGGTCAACTTGGTCAACACGACCAATTTAGGTTAATTTTGGTCAACTTGGGTCGATTGGGTCAACTTGGGTCAAGATTGGTCAAAATTGTGTCAATTGGGTCAAAATCCCCACATTTGAATACTTAGCCAATTTCAAGCCTTTTGTTCAATTTGCGCAGAAAATTTGTCAATTTTTCTATGAGCAATCTGTGAGTCAGAATTGCATGAAATTTTTAAGATTTGATCTACACTACCTAATGAGTTATCAAAATTTTATTTCATGATTTTTGGACTTCTTGTAATAGGTTTTTCAACTGAATTAACAGGAACTTTTAATTTTCGATTTTCTTTCTATTTGCACAGTAAGGTTTCTAAATTTCTTATGATCAATCCAACTATTAGGTTTATACAAAAGTTTTCATATTTGATCTAAGCTACCTATTGAGTTTCCAAAATTTTATTTAATGATTTTTGGACTTCTTTTAATAGGTTTTCCAACTGAATTATTAGGAACTTTCAATTCTGGATTTTTCTTTCTATCTGTGCAGTAAGATTTTCGAATTTCTTGTCATCAATCCAACTGTTGGATTCTTGCAAAATTTCCAGATTTGATCTACACAGCCTAATGAATCACCAAAATTTTATTTCATGATTTTTGGACCTCGTTTGGTATGTTTTCCAATAGTGATATAAAGGTTTTTTGTTTTCCAGACTACATGTGACAGGCAGTCTGTTTTATGCATCAATTGACCCCTTTACTCAAATCAAATTGGGACAAAATTTAGCATACATGATCTTGACATATTCAGCGACCATGCTCCCAAATTTTAGCTCAAACCACTCATTTTTGGTCAGTCAATTGTCTCTTACACTCTTAGTCCAGTCACATGAATTTCCTAGGTTCATGATTTATATTATCTTTCAAGTGTTCATTCCCTCCATTAAACCACTAATCTAAGGGCCATTTCGTATGGCTTTTGTAAGTACTTAGATCATATAATATTCCTTCATCAAGAACTTTTCAAATCAATAAGCATGTAACACTAAAATCATGCTCAACATTTCATCAACTCCTCACATGTATTGTAAAAAAAACTCAAAAAATTTTCTAAGTCCTAGAACTCTAACTAATAGGGTATATCTATAAGTGTAGTAAATCATATTCACAAAGGCTTATGGTTAGATCTTTATACCTCCCTTTAGCCTCTAGTGTAAGTTTTAATCATACCAAATCTCAGCCTGATTCAACGTTCCTAACTACTTCAAATGGGGGCTCAAAATTACCCTCCAGCACAACTTTCTTGCAAAAACTATTGTAACAATTAACAGATGGAAAACTTTAACATCTTGAAAAAAATGTTTAAGGTTTCACTTTCTATCAGTTGGAGGTCGAAGTATACATGAAAAAGAAGAAAACGAATGGTCTTGCTTCCAAAATAGACCTCGAATGGGTCATGGACCAGCTGCTTGAAAATAGATCAACTCATGATTTCAACTTCTGGGTTAGAAACATGGCAAACACCTTTTCTTGGTTGTTTTCATTTCAAACGAATGAGGGATTCGACCAACTACTTGTGGGACATTGTAGAGGGTCACAAGGGCTTTCCAAAGAGCCCTAGATTACTTAAAACAAATATTAAATGAAGGAGATACAAGCTCTGGAATATGGGTAGAATAAGCTCAAAATGAGAAATTCTTGCTCAAATGGGGGTTTTGTTGCATGTATGGGGTGGTTTGTATGAAGGAATCATGTACATTGAGGTCATGACTTTGTTGATTGATCGGTTGATTAACTCCTTCAAGTGTTGTCCTTTATACATGTTAGTTGTTTGTAGCCTCTATACATTCTTTGGAGGAGGAACTTCCTTTTGATGGTATAGGCGTCTTGTACATGTGCCTAATCAATGTAGAAAAGTGGGTATAGGCGGCCTAATTTTTCTGCCTTGGATATTTTAAAAATAATTTAATTTTTTTGCATTATTTAAAAAACCCTATTTTACCACTTAGTGATAGAATTACCATTTTACCCCTAGGTATTTAATGTGTTTTTGTAATTTAATGAACTCATTTATTAATTTATATATTGTTAAAATTCAAGAATATCTTAGGGTATTGCAATCTATCTCGTAAAATAATTTTCATCCTCAAAATTTGTACTTAATCATTCTGATGTTGTTTGGTCATATATTTCTAGTGAAGAGGTCCAGTTATTTGTTCTTCATCTACTTTTCAGCTCCCAAGTTGCCTTTTTCATTCCATGATGTGTAAAACCCCAACCCCCAAGACTTTCAATTTGGTTTAACCATAGGGCGGGCTGAGGTTTGGTTATAATTACAAGTACACAACTTATCTTTCTAATTTAATTGTCTCACGTCTTATTTAATTAAAAACATTCACCAAGGCATTCGCATAATAGATAAAAGAAAAAAATTTTAAATCTTTTTTTATTTAATGAAAGTGGGTGTCTGACTTCTAAAAAGAAAGAGTACAAATTCAAAATAGAAACTTGCAGTGAAAATTCAAAATTTGGACAACATGCTCTTACGTTAAAATGAAAATATAAACTTTTTAAAAGTAAGCATTCTAAGCCTTTGTATGCTTTATTGTTTAATTCAATTTCCTGAAAAGATAAAAGAGAAAATGTAAGCACATAGCTTAGTGGATCTCTTTCAAACAACTAATTCATTATCTTAGACTAATATCGCATTCAATTTCAAACACTTACAAACAATTAAACAATTAAAACAACTTGTTCTAACTTTTGTTATTCAGATTCAAAGAGGGTCTAATCTTTTGATGTTCTTATTTAAAATAGCTCCCCTTGAGTGGAAAAATGAATCTTTATGTCACATTCGATTGGATTTAGGGTCTCTTGCCCATAGTCCAAGTATTTTGTCCTACGCCTAATGCACACAGTATGATAAGCCATATACCCACAATATATGTAGAGAACACCCATAGTATCCCTTTAGATCACTATGACAATATGTGGTTCTTAGTTTCAACTTCTTTTATTTAGTTCTAATGATCATGAAACACAAATAAAATAAATAAATTCAGCATGTTCAACATATAAACATTAAGCATGATTGTTCTTCATAAAATAAGCCTAATCATGCATAATCTAATCATGGCATGGCTTCATGATAAAGTAAACATAGCATAAATGTTAAACTAAAAATTAAATCATGTTATTCAAACCTAAACATGCATACTAAACAGAATTTAAACATGCATGAACATGGTATTAAACTAAAACAATGAAGTGGAGGTTCTAGAAATCACTTCCACCTTGTTTTGCGATTTCTCAAAAATTTGACAGCGTTTCTATAGTTTAAGCACTTTAAGAACACTAAACTACTCAAAAATAATAACTTCTCACTTAAAAACATTCAAGAACAAAAGAGAAGTGAAAAGGGGTGCCAAGAAGAAGGTTTAAAAAGAGCAAGAGGGATTTGTCAGCTCTTGCTCTGGGACGAAGAAAAAGTGAGCATATGGTAGCCTTTATATAGAGTTTCAAGAGCACAAGGGGAATGTCTTGGTCATGTAATTTTCCCATTCTCTTGAGCACATTTTTCGTAAGTGGGCCACTAGGGTTTCCTTATCTTGTGTGAGCATACTCATGGTTTAGGCAAGAAATCCAATCTTAGCTCACATGCTTGGGGATCACTTTTCTAATGTAGTGTTGTAATAAAAAACAGCTAGGAATATTTCCTTGGTTGGTGTGAATATTTGAGACACTTTCCAATATACTTTGGTAAGTGAATCTTTACTTGTGAGCAAGTGTGTTTGTATGGGCATCTTTCCCATTTTCTCTTATGCACATGATTTAGACAATGGGACCATGGTTTGAATTGTTTCTAAGGTTGTCATGCAAAAATCAGCAAGCGTATGCTCCTTGGTGTGTCATGGTATGAACAAGAAAATATCCTCATTTCATTCCTCCTTGGATGTCAAGGCAAGAGAGAGAATGCACACACACTTGGCAACTTCCATTAGCAAGGGAAGCTTTCGATTCATGGACTTTCTTTGTTAGTGCGCCATGTGTGAGTAAGGAAACATTTAGTTTTCACACAATTTAGCAACATGGGTATTATAGAAACTTCTACAAATCAGCACGGGACGTTTTTAGCATGCTTGCTAAATTTCTCTCTTTAATCTTTTTATTTTGGGACACATGATATCCTATGGGATTTATTTCTAATTTTTTTTTCCTTCCTTAGTGTTTATGATCATAGGTAGCAACTCCTATTATGATTCATTCATGATTTGGACGTTTCTTGTGTGTGTATGAACTAAAGTTAGAACCTTCTGATTTTGGATCAACATGGATTTGGGCATCTTTCCCTATGTTATTGTACAACAACCAGCAAGTCATTATTGTGAGCGAAGACCTTCTATTCTTGGACTAGAATGTTCATATGCTTAGTAACTTCTATTTTAGTTCCCTTTTGTTGGTGAGCAACTATTTTAGGAGTCGCTCATGTGTGTCATAGGACCACTTTCTATTTTCAAACCTATGTGATATGCTAGCTGATTCCTTTCTCTTTGTGTGCACAAACCTAGCATGGCAACTTACCATTTTGGCTCCTTGAATGTCAAGCACATGGTTTACGCTCAAGCAACATGGAAGCCTTTCTATTATTGTCTCGAGCACGTTTGAGACCACTTGTTATAGTGTCTTCCTTCCACTTGTGCTCCCAATGATCTAGAAACTTTCCCATTTACTTTCTTGAGTGTCAAGTACATGGAGACTTCCATTTTGGCTCATATCTTCTTCATTTTGATGTCAAGATAGCCTTGAATCATTTGAGTTTCTAACTTGGGATTATTTGGTGCATCATGGCTTATGGTGTACATAAGTGCCATAGGTTGAGTACACATGATCATCTTTTAGTATTTCTAAAATGATTCATGCACAAACGGCTAGGGTTTCTTGTTCAAAAGGGACGTCTTAGTGTGCATGGAAATTTGGTGTACATGATCATGGGCATCTTAGAAACTTCTATTTTCTATCTTTCTTCTTTTCCCTCATGTGCCATGCACATGCCTAGGGTATTCTAGAAATTCCACCATGGTTTGCTCACTACATGAGACCTCTTAGGGTAGTTTAGGCCTTTTTCACATATTATTAGGTTCACATGAAGTTAATAAAAATTCAAATATTGTGTGTTACTAGGGTTTTCATCATTTTCTTTCCTAATTCTCATTCCATTGAAGCATACTAGGCAAATGAACCCTGAATTGGCCCAATGAAATGAGTTTCTATTGCCTAGATTATTTGAGTCATTTCTTTCATTTCATTTCCTTTTCTTAATTCTCACTCCCCTGAGAGATTTTTGACAAAATGAATTTGCTAATCAATCCCTAAAATAATTTTTTTAATCAATTGGTCTTATTTATCATTTCATTTCATTTTGTACAAATTTTTCAGGGTATTACGTGGAGCTTCCAAAGAATTTTGAGTAACAAAATGTTTTTTGTTCTCAAGCTTTTTACCTTGCGATCTAGGATTTGACCGCGGCTTCTTCATATGTGGCATCATTTGGGTATCAATCTCCTCCTATTGAATTATGTGAGAAGGATCTGGTTCATATCTTCTCATCATTAACACATGACATACAATGTAAACCAAGGACATTCTATTTGATAGGTCTAATTGGTAGGCACATCAACCAATCCTTCTAAGTATCTCAAATAGAGAAATGAATCTAGGTGATAACTTTCATTTGTGTCCAAACTACTTGATTTCTTTGTGATGGCTAATCCTTAGAAACACTTTATCACCCATTTCAAATTCTAGTGGTATTCTCCTCTTATCTACATAACTTTTGTGCTTACTTTGTGGTGTGATCAGTCTCTTCTAGATTTTTTGACTTAATTATTCATTTCCTCCACCTAATCTAGCCTCTTAAGTGCATGGTCCTCAAAGTCGGCCCAACAAGTTGGTGTATCAAAGACGCAAGACCTTGACATATTTTCTAGTGTCTCTTGATTGTCCATCAATTTTGTGGATGAAAAATGGTGTTCATGGTAATTTTAATGCTCAACTCTTTCTGTAGACTCCGCCAGAACAAAGATGTGAATCAAGAGAATCTGTCTGACACTATGTTCTTACGTACACTGTGCAGTCTTACTATGTCTTTGACATATAGTTCTCCAAACTTACTGACTTGATTTATAGATCTCATGGGCAAAAAATGTCCCATGCTAGTGAGATGATCCACAATCACCTACATAGTATCTTCTCCTTTTTTATTTTGGGGTAACCCATTGACAAAGTTCGTGACAATGTTATCCCACTTCTATTATAGGATTGGGAGTGGTTATAACAATCTAGTGGGCTTCCTATGTTCTATTTTCACTTGCTGACAAGTAAGACACTCAAAGACATACTAAGAGATATATTTTCTCATTCCTCACCACTAGTACGTGTTTCGAAAGTTATGATGCATCTTGTCACCACCTAGATGTATCGTCTATTTAATTTAATGGGCTTCATCTAATATGGCCTTTACATTCTATCCACTTTGAGGACCACTGATTCTATTTCAAGTCTCAATGCACCTTCGACATCAATTCTAAAGTTTGTATGTTTGC
>JAJIYU010017747.1:0-11549 GCA_030144865.1 Tinospora cordifolia | reverse complement strand
GAGTTGAAGTGTCAACTAGATGCGCTATGGGAGAAAGGCTTCATCAGACTGAGTAAGTCACCCTCAAGAGCTCCCACACTGTTTGTGAAGAAGAAAGATGGTTCCATGAGATTATGTGTTGATTACTAGAAATTAAACCAGGCAACCATAAAGAACAAGTACCCTCTACCAAGGATTGATGACTTATTTGATTAATTGAAAGGACTCATTTCTTGAAAATTTATCTTAGGTTGAGATATCACTCACTGAGAATCAGGGAGTTTGATATACACAAAACAATCTTAAGGACACGATATAGACACTTCGAGTTCACCGTGATGCCCTTTGGTTTGACCAATGCCCTAGCAACATTCATGAATTTAATGAACCAAGTGTTTAGAAAATACCTCAATCAATTTGTAGTGGTATTCGTTGATGACATCCTAATTTATCTAAGCCAGAAGCTGAACACTTAGAACACTCATAGATAGTGTTGGAGACCCTTAGAAGGCACCAATTTATATGCCAAGTTTAGCAAGTGTGGATTTTGGATGAAGACAGTTAAGTTCATTGGCCACGTAATATTAGCGAAAGGTATCTCTTTTGATTTGGAGAAGGTGGAAGCTATCAATGACTGAAAGCAACTAAAGACAATTACAAAGATAAAGAGTTTATTAGGCCTAGTTGAATACTACAGGAGATTCATCCAAGACTTTTTCAAACTAACAAAACCTATGATCAAGTTAACCAGGAAAGGCGTCAAATTCACTTGGGATGAGAAGTGCTAACAATCATTCTAAGAACTAAAAAAGAGATTGACTTCGACCCCCATCCTAGTCACTCCAACCCATGGCGTCACTTATGTCATATATATGGATGCTTCATTGAGTGGACTGGGAGCAATCTTGTTGCAAGAGAAGTAAGTAGGCGCTTATGCTTCGCAACAACTGAAGGTCGATGAGAAAAATTACCCTACTCACAGCCAAGATTTAGTAGCCATTGTATTTGCCCTGAAGATTTGGAGATACTACCTTTACGGTAAAAAAATTTGATCTGTTTTCAGATCACAAGAGCTTAAAGTACATTTACACCCAGAAAGAGTTGAACCTCAGGGAATAGAGATGGATGGAACTTTTGAAAGACTATGATTTCCAACTACACTACCATCCGAGGAAGGCCAATGTGGTTAATGCCTTAAGTTAGTTCAACAAACAGGAGGAGGAAAAAAACAATATATACTAGTTGATTGAAGACTTGAGGTTGGGTGTAACCTTGAATGAAAATGAGCTTATCTCTACAACATGTCTTGCCGACCGAATCTTTTACACCAGATCAAGGATGAGCAAAGGCAAGACAAATGGCTCACTAGTCTGATAGAAGGAGTTACAAAGGGTAAGCATACTGATTTCAGGTTAGATATTGAGAATACCTTAAGACTTGGTGAGAGGATTTGTGTGCCCTAAAATGGCCAAAGTAAATTGACCATACTGGATGAGGCTCATCAGACCAAGTATACGATACATCCAAATAAAGATAAGATGTACCAAAACCTTAGAAAAAACTTACTAGTGGAGAAGAATGAAGAGAGATGTGCCTAAGCATATTGCCAAGTGCTTAACTTGTCAACAAGTAAAAGCAGAACACCGAAAATCCTCTGGAATGACTCCTTATCCTTGAATGGAAGTGGGATAACATTGCCATGGACTATGTTAGTAGTTTACCCAGGAACCAAAAAGGAGAAGATACTGTTTGAATAACTGTAGATCGTCTCACTGAAGTGGCTTATTTCCTGCCAATAAGATCCCCAGACCAAGTCAATAAGCTAAGAGAATTCTACGTGAAAGAAATAGTCAGACTTCATGGTTTACCCAAGACTATAGTATCTGGTCGAGACTCTCGATTCACTTCACAATTTTTGCAAAGTCTACAAAAGGAATTGGGCACTAAACTCACCATGAGTACTGCTTTTCACCCTTAGATAGATGGACAATTTAAGAGAGTTATCCAGACGTAGAAGACATGTTGAGGTCTTGTGTCCTAGACTTTAAAGGGAACTGGAGCAAGTACCTGCACTTAGCAGAGTTTGCCTATAATAATAGTTATCAGGCAAGTATTAAGATGATTCCATTTGAAGCTTTTTATGGAAGACCCTGCAGATCACCAACCTGTTGGGCCGAACTTGAAGATCATGTATTGACTGGGCCAGACTTGGTGGACGAAATGAATAACTAAGTCAAACTGATCCAGAGAAAATTGGCTACAACTCAGAGTTGTCAAAAGAGCTATGCTAACAAGAGAATGAGACCCTAGAGATCAAAGTAGGTAACAAGGTATTTTTGAGGATCAGTCCTCAGAAGAGCATTAAGAGATTTGGATTTAAGTGAAAATTATCACCTAGATTTTTTGGACCCTTTGAAATACTTAGAAGAATTAGAGAATGTGCTTACGAGTTGGATCTACCAAAGCAAATGACCTCAGCTCACGACATGTTTCATGTGTCGATGCTGGGAAAGTATGAACTAGATCCCTCTCACATTATCCATTGGGAGGAAGTAAACATCTAAGATGATGCCACATACAAAGAAGTGGTAGTTAGAATCCTTGATAACAAGGTACAAAATCTGAGAACGAAGGATATCCTATTAGTTAAGGTACTATGGAAGCATCACAGAGTGGAAAAAGCTACTTGGGAGTTGAAAAGCGAAATGAAGACTAAATACCCACACCTGTTCACTCGGAATCCCTGAATAGGTACAAATTTCGAGGATGAAATTTTTCTAAGGAGGATAGGTTGTAATACCCTAAACAATTTGTACAAAATGAAATGAAATGCTAAATGAGACCAATTGATCAAAAAAATTCATTGTAGGGATTGATTAGCAAATTCATTTGCTTAAAAATCTCTTAGGCTATGAAAATTAAGAAAAGGAAATGAAATGAAATGAAAGAAATGACTCAAATGTTATAGGCATTAGAAACTCATTTCATTTGGCCAATTCAGGGTTCATTTGTGTAATATGCTTAATTGGAATGAGAATTAGGAAAGAAAATGGAGAAAATCTTAGCCAAACATGAGATATGAATTTTTATTAAATTCATGTAAACCCAAAAGTGGAAATGTGGGCATAGGCATGTGCACCTCCCATGAGACATCCTTGTATAAGAGATTAGAAACCCTAAAAGATGATTCCATGTAGACAAGCTACAATGATTATGTGTCCCTTACCTTGATGTCCTAGCAAGCAAGAAAGAAAAGAGGAAAGTTTCGAAAACCGATTTGGGAAGTTGCTCATGTGTGTTCAATAGAGAAAATAGAAGTTCCAATGTGTCATGATCATGTGCACTCCAATACCATGCACACAAAGACGTGCAAGAAGTCAAAATAAGAAGGCGTGGTCCAAATTAGAAAGTTTCCATGTTCACACTATGGCGCAAAAAATAAACCATGCAAAGTATCAAGTCTGTACTTGCATGATTAGAAGTTTCTAATTCAAGAATAGAAGTTGCTAAAAAATGTTTCTAAACACCCAAGGAACAAGATTAGAAGTTTCTAATTCAAAATAGAAGGTTGCCAAATCTTGTTGATTTGGTGTGCACAAGAAAAGAAATTAATTACTAAAATAAACTAGAAAGTTTCCTATGAGGACAAATTAGAAAGTTAATAAGACAATTCTTGAGCACAAAATAGAATAAACCACACCTTAGAAAGTCTCTCATACCTAGATTAATGTCCAAACAAAGATTGGCAAGTGGTCCAAGCCAAGATTGTGTTCAAACATAAATAGAAAATCAAACAAAGCTCATATCTTATGTTCACACTACGAATTGGAAACCAAATCAGCCCACATTCCAAATTGTGTGCACATTCAATCTATGCATTTCAAAACGTCCCCATGGAGAGATAGAAAGATTCCCTATGTGAACATGCCCAAATTGTCCCCTAGTGCTCATTGAAACTCTATATAAAGGCCCTCTGTGCTCACTTTTTCTTCATCCCATAGCAAGAGCTGACAAGTCCCTCTTATTCTTTCTAAGCCTTCTTCTTGGCACCCCTTCTCACTTCTCTTTTGTTCTTGAGTGTTTTTAAGTGAAAAGTTATTGTTCTTGAGTAGTTTAGTGTTGTTGAAGTGCTTAAACTATGGAAACTCTGTTGGATTTTTAAGAAACTACAAAACAAGGTGGAAGTGATTTCTAGAACCTCCACTTCATTGTTTTACTTTAATACCATGTTCATGCATGTTTAAATTATGTTTAGTATGCATGTTTAGGTTTGAATAACATGATTTAGTTTTTAGTTTAGTATGTATGCCATGTTTACTTGATCATGAAGCTATGTCATGCATAGATTATGTATGATTAGACTTATTTTATGAAGAATAATCATGCTTGATGTTTATATATTGAACATGTTGAATTCATTTATTTTATTATGTTTCATGATCATTAGAACTAAATAAAAGAAGTTGAGACTAAGAACCACATACTGTCATAGTGATCCAAATGAATATTATGGGTGTTTTTTGCATATACTGTGGGTATATGGTTTGTCGTACTATATGTATGGGTGTAGAACAAAATATTTGGACTATGGATAAAAGACCCTAAATCCAACGAAATGTGACAAAGATTTGTCTTTCCACTCAAAGGGAGGTATTTAGGATAAGAACATTAAGGGATTAGACCCTCTTTCAATCTGAATTACAATGGTAACAACAAATTGTTTGAATCGCATAATTGTTTAGAAGTGTTTGAAATTGGATGTGATATCAGTTTAAGATAATGAATTGGTTGTTTGAAAAAGATTCACTAGGCTATATGCTCACCCTGTCTCTCTTATCTTTTTAGGTTGCTGAATTAAATAATGAAGTATATAAAGGCTTAGAATACTTATTTTTGGAAAGTTTCTATTTTTATTTTAATGTAAGGGCATGTAGAACAAGTTTTGAATTTTCGCTGTAAGTTTCTATTTTGAGTTGTATACTCTTTCTTTTTGAAGTTTAAATTTGAAGTTATGTACCCACTTTTATTAAATCAATAAAGATTTAGAAAGCTTTCTTTTATCTCATGTGTACTTTCCTTAATGAATATTTTTAATTAAATAAGGCATAAGATAATTGAATTAGCAAGACAAGTCGTGTACTTGTAATCGTAACCAGACGTCATTGTGGTTAACCAAATTGAAAGTCTTAGGGGCTGGGTTGTTACAGCTTGACCGTCTGGTACACCCGCTTGAGTGGATTTGTATTGCCTTGTAGGCTTTTAAGAGCTTTGGCATGTGTTTTCAACATTAAAACTGTTTTCTAAATGGAAGGTGCACAACTACATTGTGAATTTTGCATGCATTAACTATTGCATTCATTTGCATTATTATTATTGTGTACGCATACATGACATTGTTTTATAGAATTCATGTTCTAAGTTATAGTTAGACTACATTACTCACTGAGTCGCTATGGACAAATCGGCTCACTACTCTAACATTCAGGTTCTTTTATTGTAGACAAAGGTAAGAAAGTAATTATTGCGTAGTGCACAATTCTTTTATTTTGGTAGGTCTCTTCATGTGGTTTACTATTTTGAGAGTTAGTATGATGTATAGGAAGTGAGGAAAACATTGTAGATATTCTAACCATTACAATTTTGCTACTTCTACATAAAAAAGACTGTACATAAATATTTTTTGTTTAACTTAAAAAATTTCTACTGTAATAATTATTTAGCTACTTCTGTATCTCTTGTAATTATTCTGATGATGTTTTGTATAGATACGAAGAAGGCTTAACAGTGTTTTGGCAAGCACAACTTGCAGGTGAGTTTGTCAAGGTACTGTGCTAGGATTCCCAATTAAGGAATAACAATTGTTGTTAGCCTAGGGAACCTCAGAGTAATTGTGAAAGTTAAGAAAACCCTAGGAATGACTTAGAGTAGCATAGTGGGATTATGAACAAAAGCTTTCTAACTTCTAATTGACAGGATGAAGAACCAAGTCAGAGTGGCTATATCATATGGGGAATTTGACTATCATTGGGAATTAGTGAGTTTTAAGATTTAGAATTTGAACCTTATGGATTAGACTATCAATTGGAGATAGTTATCTTTTGCTACAAGCATTTAAAGTTATGGTGTGCTTAACCTTGGAAATGACGGAAGCTTAATGTTTTATGCAGACCATAATGCTTCCTCGACGTGGGCGACCACGTAGGATTTCGAAGTCAATGTCACCACCACCTTCAATTCAACCTGAGCAAGATCCCATAATGAGGCTCGAGGTGATGATTAGGGCATCTATTGAGGCTACTCAGGCCTAGATAGCCTTATTGAGAGAGAAACTGAATATGATTGAGGCTGAGCAATAGAGGGTTAAGCCAGTAGCACCCCTTGTACCAGTTGTACCTCAGATAGCTGCAGACCGCGTAGAGGTAGCCTTAGTGAAATAGGGAGATGAGGATATTCATGATCGCCTCTTGAAGAGGTTTTTGGATTTGAGACCAAAGGAATTTTAAGGGGTTCTGAGTTTAGACGCGATAGAGAACTGGCTTTTCAATATTGAGAAGAATGTTGAAACGTTGAAGTCGTTAGAGGAGAACTAGGTACTCTTTGTTTTGCACATGTTTGAAGCTGAGTGCGCCATTTGGTGAAAGGCCACCCAGATAAAAGAGGGACAAATTACTTCATGGGCCTTTTTCTGGGAATTATTTTTGAGTGTTTATGTTCCTGAGATAGCGAGAGAACATAAGAAACTAGAGTTTTTGACCTTACGACAGGAAGACATGTCGATGAGGGAGTGTACCCATAAATTTCTCTGATTGGAGGCTTATGCACCTGAGTTAGTGGGTAACTCGAGGGAGAGAAAAGGGCTGAGGGCCAATGTCAGATAGGCGACCTCGACGTCTAGCGAAGCCATCGTTGAAGCCATTCAGAGGCAGACACTACAGCTTAAGATAGATGGGAGAGATGAATACCCGATGGTTCAAATAGATAGGGTGCCATCGTGCAAACACAACCGCAGGTATAGCCTCAGTTACCGGGGTAGTTGTCAAGGTGGACCTCGAACATGTAGATATTTGAGGAAGAGGAAATATTTAGGAGGATAGTCCAGAGGGGAGCAGAGTCAGCTATTACTCTTAATCCCAATTGTCGCCACTTTAGTTCAAACATATTAGCAGTTGGACAACCATCGACTCAGTATGGGGCTCAAGGTCGAGGTAGAGATCGAGATTTAGGACATAGAGGTTATGGGCCGGGCCGGATATATTAGGCTAAGTAGGGATGTCAGATTATATGTTATCAGTGTGGTTAGCTAGGCCACAAATGATATGACTGCCTTATGCTTGTTTTGACTTGCAGTACACCCACCACTATCGTCACTCGAGGGAGAGCACAAACCATTATACAACCTAATCTAGTGGCTACCACAACTATGGTAGAAGGTATCATTTCTATTATAGATTCTACCTTATAAGTGTTGGTTGATGTTGGCTCTGCATTATCATTCATCTCTCGACATGTCAAATAGATTGGGACTTAGACCCCTTAGGGTACCCACCCGGCTCATGTTGAGTATTGCATTGGGGAACACATTTACCCTAATCTAATTTGTGAGGGTTGCGTGTTGAGGTTAGGTGACTTTGAGACCATTGTTGACCTTCGGGTGTTAGATTTCCTAGAGTTTGATGTTGTATTCGAGATGATCTGATTAGCCACGTATCATGCACATGTTGGGTTTTTTGCCAAGAGGATGGTATTTTAGATACCAGGGCAACCTGTTATTATTTTTCAAGGTAATGCCTCTAATAGATCTAGAACTCGAGGCAGAATGGCGACTAAAAATGAGATTAATACTCTAGCTAGTCTAACCACCATAGTTGAGGGACCTTCATGGGAGAGTATTGATGAGATTCATATTGTTAGAGATTTTTTTGATGTGTTTCCTAGGGATTTACTCGGCTTGCCTCTTAAGCAGAAATCAATTTTATTAGTGAGGTTATTCTAGGGACACAACCCATTTCGATCCCTCGTTATCGAATGACGCCTAAGGAATTGCAGGAATTGAAGGTCCAGCTAGAGGAATTAGTGAGTAAGGGTTTTATTACCCTTAGTGTGTCACCTTGGGGTGCTTTAATGTTGTTTGTAAGGAAGAAGGATCGAGCCTCTGTTTGTGTATTGACTTTCGATAGTTGAACAAGGTGATAGTAAATAACAAGTACCCTCTTTTGCACATTGATGACTTGTTTTACCAGCTTAGGGGTGTCACTGTGTTTTCATAGATAGATCTAAGATCTCGGTACCATCAACTGAGGGTTAGGGAAGAAGATGTATAGAAGACAACCTTTCAAACTCGTTATGGGTACTATGAGTTCTTAGTCATGTCGTTTGGTGTGACAAATACCCTTACAATGATCATGGACCTGATGCAGAGAGTGTTTCGTCCTTACCTCAACTCATTTGTCATTATCTTTATTGATGACATCCTTATTTACTCGAAAACTAGGGAGTAACACGTCAAGCATTTAAGGATCGCATTATAGACTCTTTGAGATTACTGTTTATATGCTAAGTTTAGCAAGTACGAGTTCTGGTTGATAGAGGTTTGATTTTTAGGCCATGTGGTAGGAGCCGATGGTATTTCTGTTGTTCCGTCTAAGGTCGAGATTATTATTAGTTGGCTGAGATCTACCATAGTGATAGAGATCCAAAGTTTTATGGGTTTAGCAGGCTATTATCATAGATTTATGCTAAATTTCTAGAAGATTGTCGCATCAATGATGAAACTTACCTAGAAGGACATGTCATTTGGATGGATAGATAAGCGTGAAGAGGCTTTTCTTCAGTTGAAGCATCATTTGACATCTACGTTAGTACTTGTGCTACTTGAACCAGGCCGTGAGTTGGTGATTTATACAGATGCATGTGGGACAAGCCTTGGGTGTGTGTCAATGCAGGGAGACCGATTAATTTCTTATGCTTCACGACAGTTAAAGATGTATGAGAGAAAATACCTTATCCATGATTTAGAGTTGGCAGTAGTGGTGTTTGCGCTCAAGATTTGGCTACACTATTGTATGGTAAACATTTTACGTTTTATTCTGATAAAAAAAACCTCAAGTATTTGTTTTCTCAGAGAGATTTAAACACGAGGTTGAGGAGATGGATGGAACTACTTAAGGATTATGACTTTACCATTGAGTATCATCCCGGGAAAGCCAATTTAATGGTTGATGCACTAAATACAGTACGGGTCAAGACTACTTATGTGGCTATACATATGTTTCAGGAGTAGAGGATGATTGATTTTGTTACAGTGATGAGTATTCATGAGAATTCAATTGATGCTAGAGTCAGTGCACAGATAAGAGCTCAGTTGGTGCTGCTTGCGGAGATCATAGAGGTATATAGCCTCATGACATTGATTATATGATGTACCGGGAGTGGGCGGACAACACTTATTGTGTGGAGTCATCGATTGACAATGATGGAGCATTGAGGTTCAGGGACGATTATGGGTACCAGATGACCCTTGCCTGAGACAGGAGTGCTAGTAGAGCTGCACCACCCCAAGTATATCGTTTACCCAGGGCACCAATAAGATGTATCATGATGGTTGACGTACTTATTGGTGGCTAGGGATGAAGTAAGATATTTCAGCCCTCGTGTAGAGATGTAACACGTGCTAGCAGGTTAAGGCTGAGCACCAAAGACTCGATTGTTTACTAAAGCCATTGGCTATTCTCAAGTAAAAATGTGAGTACATTACCATGGGCTTTGTGATGGAGTTACCCCGGACTCAGGGAAGACACAATACTATTTGGGTTATTGTTGCCAGATTAACTAAGTCTGCTAATTTTCTCCCGATTCATACCAGAGATTCGATTGAGAGGTTGAGTCAATTATATATCAACGAGATCGTAAGATTATATGGGGTCCCAGTGTCTATTGTGTCTGATAGAGATGCTTGGTTCATGTCTCATTTTTTGCAGAGCTTGTAGAGTCAGTTGGGGACTAGAGTAAACTTGAGCACAACCTTCTATCCATAGACCGGTGGTCAGTCTGAGAGAGTGATCCAAATTTTGGAGGATATGCTCTGTGCATGTGTCCTTGATTTTGGTGGTAGCTAGGAGGATCATTTGGTATTGTATGAGTTTGCATATAATACCATCTACCAGGCAAGTATCAACATGGCACCATTTGAGGCATTATATGGTCAACCTTGTCAATTGCCAGCTTGTTGGGCCGAGGTTGGTGACATAGCAATTTTGGGCCCTACTTTTGTCCAGGAGAAAAATGAGAAAATCCAATAGATTTGTTAAAACATGAAGGCAGCTCAGGATCGATAGAAGAGTTATATGGATAACTGAAGGAAGATCATTGAGTTTGACATTGGTGATCGTGTACTACTTCAAATTTCTCCTCAGAAGCGGGAGACTAATTTTGATATTTCAAAAAAATTCAATTCAAGATATATTAGACCTTTCGAGATCCTCGAGAAGATAGGTCCTATTGCTTACCGATTAGCCTTACCACCTTAGCTGGTAGAAGTACACAATGTATTTCATGTGTTGATATTGAGGAAGTACTACCCCAATCCCTTGCACGTGATTGATTTGAGACATGTTGCATTGTGAGAGGATTGTACATACGATGAAGCTCCAGTAGCTATTATTGATAAAGTCGTAAAGAAATTACACAACAAGGAGATATCGATAGTACATGTACGTTGACAGTTTTATGGTGTCGAGCATGATACTTGGGAGTGAGATGACTACGAGTCATTTCCTTGAGTTGATGAGTTTGACCTGTATTTTTCTAAGGAGGGGAGACTATAACGACCCATATTTTGGGCATTGAGTTGATGAGTTTGACATGTATTTTTATATATCAATTAATGAATTGTAAATGAAAATACATAATTTTATGATAATTGTATTAATTAATGAGTGTATTAGTTGGAAAATAAGAATAAACAAACAAACGATAATAATAATAATAATAATAATAATAATAATAATAATAATAATATAAGTGCATTAATTAATGAGTTGCTTAAAAAAATAATGACGAATGAAAAGAATTAATCATCACATATATATGCGTTGACGTAGGTATACACACACACACACACACATATATATATATACATATTAATTAAAGGTTTGTTGGGTTGGATAAATGAAATAAAAAAATAAAATAAACAAGAGATGATAAGTGAGATGAAGTGGATGGATAAAATAAGAAAAAAATGAAGATTATCTTAAGCCTTAATGAGGGGGGGGGGGACCCACCACATGTCTACATAAACAGTTGCTCATTTCTCATTCTTGCTCGCAAAAGCATATGGGAAAGAAGGAAGAGAAGAAGGAGAGAAAAAAAGATGAGGAAATCCAAGAGAGGAAATAAAAGAATAAAAAAGAGGGAAAGAAGAGAAGAAATAGAAAGAAAAGAGGAAAAGAAAAGTTGTTTGTTATCAAGGATCTGACATTCTAGGTAAATTATTTTTACCTCTTTTTAATTTAGAATTGTTGTAGAAGTTATGAATTTCAAGTTTTATAGTATAATTTTCATAAATTGTGTTA
>JAJIYU010017746.1:0-11541 GCA_030144865.1 Tinospora cordifolia | reverse complement strand
GTGTGTCGCTTGTAAAGTAGCACCGGCCCGACCCGCCGTTTGGTTTAGTCCACTTTCAAGAAAAACGGTGGATGGTCCAATGCTTAATGATACGGGGGTTGGGGTGTTACATTATAATATTAGAATCATTTTTAAAGCATACCCTAAACACATAAATATGGCCCAATTAGCCTAAATCCCAAAACATTTAATTTACATGTGAAAAACTTAAAATATGGAGGCCACATGTCTAGTCCAAATTATTTACAATAAAATGATAAAACAGTAAACGAAAAAGAAACCTATGAGAACCTCTCAGCGAACTCTCAACCAAAATGACAACCCCGTATGATGGCCTGCTCCTATGGTCTCAATGCTAAACTGTAATGAAATAATGGGGTGAGCTTGAAAGCCAAGAGGATCATCCCTATACATTAGTAGCATTATACAAACCAGAATACAAAGCATGCAAACACTTTTATTACATTAGGGTGTTTCAAACACTGTGTTGGATATTTGGTTGTAACCTATGACTAAAAGAGATCTGCTCTTGATGTCCCCCTGTGGTATTGGGAGCGACTTCGGAGGTAATGCTATGCAGCTTATTACCTTTGAGTCCTGAAGTGGCTCCGATAATGCCATGCGACCTATTAGCTTATAATCCCACATCTAAGGATAGAGGTAACGTTATGCAGCCTATTACCTTTTCGTCCGTAGAACAAACAGCTGTTGCAATCAGCCTAGGTAGGGACACCAACGATGATGCTATGTAGCCTATCATTGCCCTCGTATGTGGAGTTTTAAATCTTAATTTAACCTTCTTTAGTTTCACATTCCATTCCAATACACACCCAATCATCATGAATAACTTTCAAGTAAACTAATCAGATATGTTCGACCATTCATGGAAATCAACACATGAACTCTCTATCTAAGCATGTAATAATATAGGTAACCGAATGTCATGGATATACATCAAGTCATTCCAATCAAGGTCAATCAAGGAGGTCCTAGCATGCTTCTAAACACATAATAAGCCAACCAAACATCATGTTGTGCCCTTCCCCCTTGTTGTGTTCGCTTTAGGTCTTTAATCTATAAGATTCTAATAATGAGATAATATGAGTTTAAAACAATAAAAAATGGTCAAAATCATATGTGTTCAACGGTGTACCTAATGCTGGAACAATAACTAAAGAAAAGATCGGGCACATGACATGTTACTGTAGCCGCTAGAATTGACATCATGTGTTTAACACCTCAATACATGGACATTAGTCTTAAAACACACATCAACTCAAGGAAAACGATCTATAATGCTAAGAAAGCAAGGTACCAAGGGGGTTTTGTGATTTACCTTAACACAAACCATTTTCAACCGTGCCTCAACTCGGATACACCCTTGTTGATGTTGCTTTTGGTGAATCTAAGCTTGAGAATGGTAGAGAAGGATTTGAATGAGCTTAAACCGCACTTAGAACTCAAGCGACACACACTTGTTCTTTTCTTTTCAATATCTCATACCTTTGGATAAAATTCAAGAATACAAAAATTTCAATAAAATCAAGGCAAATTAAAAGAGATATAGAAATTCTAACTATTTTATTCATAATAGAAATTTAGAGTACTAAACTCTTAAAAAAATAACTAGTTGTTATAGAGGAAGACTTCAAAATACTTTTTAGTAGAAAAACATAAAAACTTTGGGCAACATGCCCTAAAAAATTCTATATAATACTATAGAAACTTTCTAAGAAACTATCTATATTCAACTGCTCCATGGATTTCATGTTCCTGAAAAATAAGAAAGGAAGGAGTGAGCACATAGCCCAGTGGATCCTTTTTGAACAACCATCTTTCATATTCAAACTAATAATACCATCATAATTCAAACACTTACAATCATTAGGCGTTTCAAACAATAATTTGTTTAAGTCAAGTCTCAGACCAAAAGAGCCTTTAATCCCTTGATATTCTTTACTAAGTAAATAAGGGCCCACTCGACATCAACCCGTTAGTGGCATATGTCAGCATCAACCCATTACACATGGTGACCCACCAGTGGTAGACGACCCTCAAGTACTTAGGTCTGCAAACCATATGACCTAACTCATATGAAAAGAACATTCATAGTGTCGCCTTGACCACTATGATGGTACGTAGTTATTATCTCCATCGTCTTGGATTAATTCCCATATCATGATCTCATAAAATAAAGTTCAAAATATGAAATCAACTAAAATTCAAAATATACACCGTCAATTCATGAATCGTTCATAAAACATGCATCATACTTTAATTAAAAAACCTAAGCATGATACTAACATAGCATGGATGATATGATTGCTCAAACATGAATTAAAACTGAAATACTAAAATAAACATTTAAAATTCTAGAGCTAAAGTTGAAAATCTTTGAATTCAATGAAAAACATACAAACAATGAGCATGCCATGAATTCAAATAAGAATAGAAGGGTGTTCTAGAAATCACTTCCACCTTGTGACACTTTCTTCCGGAATTTCGGCAGCAATTCCCCCCATGTACTAATGCCAATATAGATCGCCAAACTTAATTCCCCAAATTTGAGAGAAGAACTTCTCACACACACAAGAAGGGAAGATGGGAAAAGGTGCCAAGAAGAAGGCTTAGAGAAAACAAGAGGAGAACTCAATTCTTTTTTTTTGGAATGAATGAAATTATGAGCCTAGGGGGGTTTATATAGTTTTTCTAAGGGAGAAAATTAGAAAGTTTTGTGTCCTTTAAATAAAACACTCTAATTCTCACTAATTTTGTACTTTCTATATTTTGGAGCAAAATGAGTATTTTTCAAATTTTTTTTCAGATTTTAGAAATATTTTTTGGAATTTAGAAACTATTTTTTGAAATTTTTGGATTAAATTTCGTATTTTTCGTTAATTTTAACATAATTTTTGTATTTTAAATTTTGGATTTAATCTGGTTCCCAGGATTTTCTTCGAGACACGCGTTCGGATTCGATCGGAGTTGTTGGATTGATCTCAAATCAATCAACAGAATTTAGAGTCTCGATCTCAATCGTTGGATTTCCTCGAGCGCATCAACGATCGTGATCTAATTAAAACGACTTCGATCTGGACCATTAGATGATACTCGAGCACAGCATTGTTTGCAATCTCTCAACAAGGCTTCGATCTCAATCATCGGATGATCCTCGAACACGATGTGCAGATCTGATTTCGCGATCAACGAATTCCTTTTTGTTCGCACGATCATCCTCGAGTTACGTACGAAAATCTCTGGCCGTTTGATCTTGATGATCTAGTGCTCTCGTGCATATATGCAATTCTGATCTTGGCAGTCAGATCGAGATATCAAATTCTAGATCTACGGTTCACAATATTTTGAGTTTATTTTTTTATTTTTCAACCGAATTTCTTGTTTTTTTTTTGGATTTTTGCGAAATCTCGATCCCGATTGACTTTCTAATCCTATTTTCATAAGAATTTGCACATATCCTTGTATTTTTGGCTACGATATCCCATTTTATGCATTATAATCAAATTTTTTCTTCCAAAAATCCCTTAAATTGGTTTTTATTCCTCATTTGGGTAACGAGGACTTGCCAAAATTTTCATTCGTCAATTCTGTATAATTTTCTAAGTAAAAATTCAATTTTCATATGAACTTTTCAAGATGTTATGACCTGGCTAGAATTCCAAGGGTCTTCTTCTCTTTTCTATATAGCTCTTCTACCTACTCTGAGCTATAGCTGTCTCTTTTGAATCTTCTTTACTTGAATGTTTATCTCCTCGACCAACTCTGGTCCTGTGAGAACCTGGTCCTCAAAGTCTGCCCAACAAGATGGTGATCTGTAAGGTCTGCCATATAGTTCTTCATATGGAGCCATCCGTATGCTCGCCTGATAACTGTTGTTATAGGTGAGTTATGCCAAATGCAAATATTTACTCCAATTGCCCTTGAAATCAAGGATACAGGTTCTCATCATATCTTCTACTATATGAATGACCCTCTCAAGCTATCCATTGGTCTGAGGATAGATTGTCGTGATCATGGTGAGTTTATTTCCTAGCTCCTTCTGCAACCCTTGCCAGAACTAAGACGTGAACCTAAAATCTCTATCTGATACTATAGTCTTGGGAACATCATGCAGTCACACAATCTCTCTGACATACAATTCTCAATGTTTTGCAACTGCATCTGTCGATAGAATAGGTAGGAAATTGGCTACCTTTGTCAGTTGATCAACAATTCCCATATGGTGTATTCTACTTTCTGATTCCTTGGCAAGTCGTTAACAAAATCTATTGCAATGTTGTCTCACTTCCATTCTGGTATTGGAAGTGGTTGCAACAGTCCTGACGATTTTCTATGTTTGGCCTTCACTTGGGGACATGTTAGACACCTAGAGACATACTTGGCGATGTCCCTCTTTATATCTCTCCACCAACAGGTCTTCTTAAAGTTTTGATACATTTTGTCACCTCGCGGATGCATTATGTACTTGGTCTGATGAGCTTCATCCAGAATGGTTCTTCTGCCATACCGACTACTTGACACATACTCTATCTCCAAGCCTAATTATACCCTCTGCGTCCATTTTGAAGTCGATGTGTTTGCCTTGCTTGACACCCTCTATCAGATCAACAATCCACTTATAACTTTTCTGTTCATCTCTAATTTGGTGCAAGAGATTTAATTGGCAAGTCATAGCATACAAATATACTCATTCCTCATTTGAAGTCATGCCCAAGTTATATTCACTAATCAGCTGATACATTTGCCCTTTTTCTTCATACTTCTTGCTAAACCTTTTAATGAGTGTATCAGCCACCAAATTGGCCTTTCCCTGATGAATGTGTTGCTGAAAAGCATAGTCTTTTAGGAATTCTATCCATCATCGTTGTGGAAGATTTAATTCCTTCTGGTTATAAATGCACGTCGGACTCTTGTGATTAGAGAATAGATCAAAACTCTCCCCATAGAGGTAATGCCTCCAAATCTTCAATGCAAAGACAATCGCTACCAACTCCAGATTATGGGTAGGGTAGTTCCTATTCATGGATCTTTAATTGTCGTGAAACATAGGCTACTACCATTCCCTCTTGAATCAACACTGCACCTAATCCAATCAGCGAAACATCGGTGTATAGGTTGTACTTTACACCATGGGTAAGTCTAACTAGAACGGGCGCTAAAGTTAACCTCTTCTTCAATTCTTGGAATGTCTGTTCATAGTTATCATTCCAGAGGAACTTCTCTCCCTTTCTAGTTAACTTCGTTATCGGTCTAGCTAATTTCGAATAGTCTTGGATGAACCTGCGATAGTATCTAGCTAAACCAAAGAAGCTTCTAATATCTGTGATAGTTGTAGGTTGCTTCCAGCTAGATACGACCTTTACTTTCCCAAGGTCTACTAATATCCCTTTAGCTGAAACAATGTGTCCAAGGAACTTGACCTTCTTCATGTAAAACTCACACTTGCTAATCTTGGCATAAAGTTCATTCTTCTTTAGTATCCCAAACATAGTATGCAAGTGTTCAACCTCTGACTTGGAGTAGATCAAAATATCATCCACAAATACTACAACAAACTTGTCTAAATACTGGCTGAAGACTTTGTTCATCAGATCCATAAATGCAGCCGACACGTTTGTCAAGCCACACAGGATCACTATGAACTCGAAGTGTCCATATCAAGTTCTGAAGTCTGTCTTCTAGATGTCAAATTATCAGATTCTCAAATGGTGGTACCCTAACCTCAAATCTATCTTGGAGAAATGAGTGGTTATCCTCAACTGATCAAAGAAGTTATCTATTATGGGTAGTGGGTACTTGTTCTTTATCATCATCTAGTTTAGTTTTTGGTAGTCCACACATAATTTCATGGATCCATCCTTTTTCTTCATAAATAGCACTGGGGCTCCCCACGATGATTTGCCAAGTCTAATAAATCCTTTCCCGCGAAGCTCATCCAATTGTTTCTTTAGCTCTATCAATTCCATAAGTGCCTTTCTACATCGTTGGATAGCAATGGGATTCGTGCTTGGATGCAATTTGATCTTGAACTCCAATTGTCTATGTTGTGGAAGTCCAGGTAGATCGTCTGGGAACACATCCCTATATTCTCATACCACAAGAATTTGCTGAATGTCCTTAGATTTCTCTACATCATCTTCGAGTAATTGTCTGAAGTCCTCTTTCTGCTTTATGGTGTGTAGCATTGCTAACATAGGACTCCTTGGTAGTTTTCACATATCCCCATCTATCTTAACAACCTCAATAGAGGGTAGCTTTATAATGACTCTTTGTCTCTGGTAGTCAATCTGTGCTTGATATTGCGTCAACTAGTCCATCCCCAATATCACGTCCTATCCACCAAAGTGGAGTGCATAGAGGTCAGTTGAGATCAATCTATCCCCAAACCTGAGTTCACATCTACAGTATTTTCGTGAACTCATAGTAGCCCCTATGGGTGTGGCTACGTCCAGTGTTGTTGCAATGGACTTGTTATTAATTGTAGTCTATTCACTAGGTCTTAAGAGATAAACAACCTAGTGGCACAAAAATCAAACAAAACCTACGCAGCAACACCAAACAACAAAAATGTACCTTCTACTACAAGAGTGGGGTCTGCCTATGTGTCTACTACATACAACCAGGCTTAATTCCTCTGTTGGGTCTAGGGTCGTAGCTGTTGCCTCTATTGTGGGAGATTACTCTGCCCATGTGTCTGCTGTCGTTGCTGAGGTGCTGGAGTTAATGCTTTGGCAAGGTAGTACTTAGCAATATGCCTTCCTGATTACATGCATAACACAATCCTTTCCTCCTATCCAGCTCTTTTTGATTAGTACCCACCTCATCGGGTCGAGCCTACTGGTACTGCTATCCAGTGGCTAACTGTGTTTGGCTTTGAGTAGGAGGCGCTCTGTACCCATCCTACTTACTCTTCTTCTTTTGTGAGGCTCCCACAATCTGCTCTATCTGTGACCTCTTATTTTTGCTCCTCAGGGTGTGTTCGTGCTTAATATACCACTCAACAAACTGTGCCCTAATCATTGTTTTTCTTAGGGTGGTCAGTCTTAGTGGAGCAATGATCTTCCTGGTCTCTACCTTCAGTCCCTTTGTGAATCTATCTACCTTGGACTTTTCGTCCCTGATCAACTCTAGAATAAACCTAGATAGCTCAATAAATTTATGCTCATCTCCGACACTATCATGGTTTTCTACATTAGTCGAATAAACTCAGTCTGCAGCTGCTTACTCTTTGCGGTGGAGAGTAAACTATCATCAAATAATGTCTTAAACTCTTTGTAACACACCGGGTCCCACTATGTGACGATATTGTCCCCACTTAGCCACAGACACACCGTAAGAGTTTTGTTCCTGGAGAGACTTGAACTCGAGCCACCCCCGAAAGGCCTCAGCACTAATGAACAGCCGCGTATGCACTCATATCCCAGTCTCAACTCTGAGGCCTAGCCGATGTGCGACTGACTACTACATAGAGTCGTCAAAAGAACCACGCTGACAAAAGGAGAAGACCATTAGAGTTCCAAGTTGGGGACAAAGTATTTTTAAGGATCAGCCCTCAAAAGGGTATCAAGAAGTTTGGATTCAAAGGGAAGTTATCTCCAAGGTTTGTCAAACCCTTTGGAATACTTAGAAGAATCGAGGAATGTGCTTATGAGTTGGACCTACCAAACCGAATGACTTCAGCACATAACGTATTCAATTAATCCATGTTGAGGAAATACGAACCTGATCCCTCTCACATCATTCACTAGGAAAAAGTGAATATTCAAGATGATGCTACCTACGAGGAAACAACGGTCAGAATCCTTGACCACAAGGTACAGAATCTAAGAACAAAGGATATCCCATTAGTGAAGGTGCTATGAAAACATCACAGGGTAGAAGAAGCCACGTGGGAACTCAAAAGAAAAATAAAGACCAAGTACCTGCATCTATTCACAAGGAATATCTAAATATGTACAAATTTCGAGGGCGAAATTTTTTCTAAGGAGGGTAGGTTGTAACATCTCAAAAAATTCATATGAAATTTGAATTTTTATTTAGAAAATTACATGAAATTGATGGATAAAAATTTTGGTAAGTCCTAGATTACCCAAATGAGGAATAAAAATCAATTTAACAGATTTTTGGGAGAAAATATATGAATATAATATATAACATGGGATATCATAGCCAAAAATATAAGGATACATGCAATTTTTATGAAAGCAAGATTATAAACTCAATTGGGATCAAGATTTGGCAAAAATCCAAAAATAAAACAAGAAATTCGGCTGAAAAATAAAAAAAAATAAACTTAAAATTACATCCAACGGCCAGAAACATGTAATCCGTACGATCTAAGAACCCACGAACACAATCAAGTCCGCACTGAATGCTGGGTGAACTGAATCATCAAGATCAAACAAACACGATCGATCCATCAAATCCAATGGCGCACAACGCATGCTAAAAAACGTAATCGCGATCCAAAAATTCAAACACTACGCTCGAGGTTGATTGTGCGGCCAGGATCTATGCTCGTGGTTTCGTTGATCGTGAACTGAGATCCGCACATAGCACTCGAGGTCAATCCGACGGTCTAGATGCATTTCACTGATCGTGAACAATGATCTGGTGTTGCGCTCGAGGACGATCCGACGATCTGAGACATTTTCGTTAATCGCAAACATATGTGCTGCGCTAGAGGATGATCTGAAGATCTGAAGCATTTTCATTAATCATGAACGAGATCTATGGGCGAAACTCAAGGACGATCCGAATGCTGAGATTTGAGGCTCTGATTTCATTGATCGTTCCGAGATCCGCGTGCAAAACTCGAGGACAATTTGACGGCCTAGATTGAATGCTCCGAAATTAAAACTGAAAATAACAAAAAAATCACAAAAAATAAAAAAAAAGTTTCTAAAATTCAAAAATTGATTTCTAAATTTTGAAATTTCTAAAGAAGCGTCATAAGGTGGAAGTGATTTCTCTAACGCCCTTCTTTTCTTATTTAAATTTATTGCATACTCATTGTTTATGTATTTTTCACTAAAATCAAAGATTTTCAATTTCAGTTTCAGAATTCTAAAATTTTATTTTCGTTTTCAGTTTTGATTCATGTTTAAGGAACTATATCATCCATGCCATGTTAGTATCATGCTTAGGCTTTTAAATTAAAGTATGATGCATGTTTTATGAGTGTTTCATTAATTGATTGTGTATATTCTAAGTTTTAGTTTGATTTCATATTCCAAAATTTATTTATGAGATCATGATATGAGAATTAAACTGAGATAATAGTGATAATAACCATGTACCATAATAATGGTCAAGGCGACACTATGAATGTTCTTTTCATATGAGTTAGGTTATATGGTTTTCAAACCTAATTACTTGAGGGTCGTGTACCACAGTACCTTGTGAGTCACCACGTATAACGGGTTGATGTCGACACATGCCACTAACGGGTTGATGCCGAGTGGGCCTAGTTTACTTAGTTAATAACATCAAGGGATTAAAGGCCCTTTTGGTCTAAGACTTGACTTGAACAAATTATTGTTTGAAATACCTAATGATTGCAAGTGTTTGAGTTATGATTGTGTTATGAGTTTGAATATGAAAGATGGTTGTTTGAAAAGGATCCACTGGGCTATGTGCTCACTCCTTCCTTTCTTATTTTTCAAGAACATGAAACCTATGGAGCAGCTGAATATGGATAGTTCTTAGATAGTTTCTACCTTATTATAATTTTTTAGAATTTTTAAGGGCATGTTGCCCAAAGTTTTTATATTTTTCTATTGAAAAGTATTTTTTTGAAGTTTTCTGCTGTAATAATTAGTTTTTTTTTGAGAAGTATAGTACTTTCAATTATTATTTCGATTATAAATAAAATAGTTTGAATTTCTTTATCTCTTTTAAATTTTCTTTGATTTTATTAAAGTGAAAATTTTGTATTCTTGAATTTTTATATAAAGGCACGAGATATTGAAAAAAAATGAACAAGTGAGTGTCACTTGTAAAGTAACATCGACCCGACCCGCCATTTGGTTAAGTCCACTGTCAAGAGAATGGTGGTCATGTACACTACTTGACGATACGGGGGTTGGGGTGTTATAAGTGTGGTATCATTGTAATAGTCCCACATCGGCTGAACCTCAGAGTTGAGACTAGGCTATGAGTGCTTACGCAGGTGTTCACTAGTGTAACACCCCAACCCCCGTATCATTAAGCATTGGACGCATCCACCATTTTTCTTGACAGTGGACTAAACCAAACGGCGGGCCGGGCCGGTGTTACATTACAAACGACGCACACTTGACTTTCTATTTCAGTCATTTCATGCCTTGATCGTATTTAACCGCACATAACTTAAAATTAAGAATTTAATAAGGCAATAGTATAAGAAATAATTGAAATTCATAAACTCAATTAATTAAATAAAATTGAGTACATAATTTAAAAAAAATATTACAGCGGAAGTCTTAAAACATGGGCAACATGCCCTTTCATTGAAATTAGAAACTTTTTAAATAAGAAGAACCTAACTAATATTCATGGTCTTCATGTAATCTAATTCCCTAAAAAAATAAAAGTGTTAGTTGCGTAGCAAACTAACATTAGAATAGGTAAAAGGTTGCATTTTAGAAGAAATAAAGGAGAATAGAAGTTAAAATTGCATGCAGTTAGAGATCTGCATTGTTTAATAGCTTTTAAACCTTGTTTTGATGATTTTGTTATTCTTTTATGAGAAATGATGTCTGGGAAAGAACTTAAGTGTCTCGCAGGACATAGATTGAAGCAGTGAGCAGAAGGAGGCAATTCAGGAAGAAAATCATGAGAAGAACTCCAGCAGACCGCGATCCATCAACTGAAGACCGCAGTAACAAAAGATGAACCAGATCAGTACATAACGTATGGAGACTGCGGTCCATATTCTGGTGACCGCGGTCACCAGAACATGATCTACACATAACATACTGGAGACTGCGGTCCATATACTGGTGACCACGGTAACCAGAACAGGATTTGAACAGAAAGAGGCAGACCGCGGTCCACAGATTGAGAAGATTTTTTGGGTTTTTGCACAGAAGCAATGACTGCGGTCCCTTACTTAAGTTGCACGAATATCGTGATTTTTAGGGTTAATTGAGTGTGGGTATAAAAGGAAAAAGTGTGATTAGCAGAGGGGGATACCAAATTAGGAAAGAAACGAAGGTGGCTAGAGAAATAGAGTCTTGTGAAGAAGTTAAATGAGTTTTTCAATACCAATTAAAGTATGAATGATTTTTATTCTTTTCTTTATTTGATGAATATCTCTTCCATATCTAGCTAATTCCATTTTACTGTTTGGGAAGTAAACACCAATGTATGCACTGTAATTTCTATCATTATCAATGATTTATTTGCACTTTACTTTATTTGTTCATGCTTAATGCTTTATGCTTACTGGCCATAGGCGTAAAGAATCCAAGATCATCGAATTATCTCGAGAGAGAGGTTTGGTGAGAGGTTATAGCAGTAAAGATCTAGATCAGGTCATTG
>JAJIYU010017745.1:0-11533 GCA_030144865.1 Tinospora cordifolia | reverse complement strand
AGCAGCCATAATATTGAACATAATCTCATCCGCTATATACAAAGAAATTGTACTCAGTGCCTTCGCATCTAATTCTTCCCAATCCTCATCTGTCATTGTTGCCGGCTTCTTGGATTTACCATATAGTGCCTTTCTTGTGCCTTGTTGAGTTAGAACATCAGTACCCGCTGTTGCCACAATGAAAATTATTTTCACCATCAAACTTTTCAATCTCCACCTTAATACTAGATACATTAGTAGCCGTGAAGAAGTTTTACAACAATTTAATGTATCCAATTCAAGTGACAAAAAAAAAATCTCAAATAAGGTATGGAACCACACCACCATGTAATGGGTTTATAAATAGAGAATATGGTGGTTGCTTGACTTTCAAATCACAAGGAGACAAAAAAATATGATTGCTTTTGATTTTTCAAATAATCACAAGAAGACAAAATTTAATGATGATGCAAACTTATCTTTCTTCTTTGACCATCTTGAAGACTTTCTACGTTCTTTGCTTCATGGCTTGAAGGAAAGAAAAAAAGGATTTGTAGAATATCTCCTCAGCATGCACCAAAAAAAAAATGGCACGGCACAACCACTTCTTCTCCAAATTTCCTTTTCTTGTTTCACGGCTTGGAAAGAGAAGAAAACGATTTCTCAGCATTGTTGACTTCAACAGGTTCTTTGTGTCTCTCGATGTATATGGGTAGTCAGTAATCCTTATGACGCGTTACCAGCACCGTGACTTCACCGCAAGCATCAAAACTTCCTTAATGTTCACTACACTGTAAGCAAACCTCCGTTACTCGTAACACAACACAATCCCCTTTAATCTCTGATACCAATTGTTGGCGCGAAAACCCTTAGAATGATCTAAATTGATCAATCTAAGTAATCGAATAATTGTGAATGCAATAAGTAATAGAAATATAGAATCACACAAGAGACATCAAGATTTACGTGGTTCAGCTATGCTTACATCCACGGGTGATAGAAAACAAGATCTACTATAAAAATTGAAGGAATACAAGCACAAACCCTAGTCTCCCTTAGGGTTCTCTTAGTCTCTCAATAATTAGGATTAATCCAGAAACCCTAATTAAGGAGGCATTTATACATGTCTAATAATGAGCTCCACAAATAATCCACATAAAGTGTGGGCTTAATAATTGGGCCCACAGGATTGTGAGCCATTATATAACAACCATGGTGGCATGGTCTGGGAAATTTTTTTCTCTACACTACTATCATCATTGACATGGATAAATTCACCACCCTCCACACCCCATTTTCTTATGTAATCCATTATATTAGAAAATAATATTAAGTCCATATTACACTTTTCACAAGTGTCTCCCCATGATAAATGACCTAAATAACAAATGCATCACCCATTATGAACATGAGAAATTGAACAAAAAAGGAAAAGCACAATAACTTAATCCCTTATAGGACTATACGAGAAATTCACCAAATAGATTAAGGGCTCAGTATGTTGTTTTTCCAACAAAGACTACTTTGTTAGAGCAGGACACATGCATAAAGAACCATAACATAAAATAATGTGAACAAATAAAAAAAAAATGTAAACAGGACCTACCATGCTGCAACCATAGAGATATGATCTTGAGCAATTACATTAACACTGTTTAGAGATCATACAACATGCTGGTCCTATTTAAAAACATGGTGATCCAATTAACAAACGACAACAAGAAACAAAACAAAAAGTTCAAAACATGGAGGTCCTATTCATCTGTTTATCAACATCAACATCCCAAAAAATAAGGAAAAATAGTCAAGCAAAGTGTTGTCACATTCTCTTTAAACCTTGTGATTGAAGTGTAATCTGGGGGATGAACAAAGGCAAAACAAATGATAAGGGCTTTTATACAAAAATGTTGAAATACAACAAATCAATGCAGGCAAAAGATTGGGGTTTTTGTTTAAAATGTGAAACCCTTACCAAATTTGCCGTTCTTATGAAAAATCGTTCAAATTTTCATGTCGATCAAATTTTTCACGTCCTGAGAGAATCCTTCCTCTTTTCTTGGACTTTATTCCCTTCTAGCATGACATCATTTTGCCCACCTTAGCAACACATCAATGCTTCACGTCCACTTCAACTCCCATGTTAAGGGCTTGTAACAATTTTCTACCACAGGTGCTAATAGATGTTACAAAAGGTTTTAATGTTTCTGATATAAATAAATTAGAGGCTCAATGTAGACATAAAATTGTACAAAGGCTCAACAATATTCTCTTATATAGTTTGAGGGCTCAAAAATAAGTATTTCCATAAAACTTTGATATGTTTATTTGTGGAGTAGCAGTAACCAAAGATGAAGATATTTCACCTACAATTTGTCGAAATGTCAACTACATTAGATGATGTTAGTTTCTTATTAAAGATCGCAATCATGGGCAAAATGGATTACATCTATGGTATTTGACATATGCTTTTTCTTCTAACTTGTGCAACAACTATAGCATCTATGTTCTCCCTTTGAACTCCTCCATTCTTTATCTTCTCTTTGTATTGTAAATATGCTTCAATATGGAAGAATTAGAGGAATCTCTGTTATAAAGTTTTCAAAATGTTAGTTGGCCTTGCGTTGCTCTTGGCCATGTGAACCAATATCTTGATCTCCTCATTTCTCATCTTCTTGACATATGAATGCCCATCCATGTACTTTGTTGTAAGATAGTTGTGAGTTCCATTCACTGTGGCCAACCTTTACTCAACACCTTCTCCAAAAGCCTCAAGTAAAAATGGAAAACTACACCTACACCTTTTTGTCTTAGAGTCATTCTTCTTCCTCTTATGATGACCAAACCATTTTGTTGGCTTACCCCTTAGATCCATGATATAACTCCATTTCTTGTGATCAATGGGACTTCATGTATAAACGACTTAGTTTAATAGCTATTTTTCTTTTTAGTCATGAACAACAAAATTGTATTGAGGAAAAGACTCATTAGGCGGGTACACATAAAATGCATTGCCTTGTTTTGGATATGCTATGTAAAATTATCAAAAATTAACGCATGCAACGATTCTATCTTGTTTTGAAGTAAAAACGCAACACAGAGAGAGAAATCGGTGGGCAAAAGGGATTAAAAATACTGCAATGGAGACTACACGTTTGAAAAGCGTGCAATTGTGCCTTCTCAATGGTGCATGAATAACATTTTGATTATTGTTTGTAAAAACAATATTTTAATAAAGGTATTTTGGTTATTTAGTGAAAATATATGTTCTGTGTCCTTAGGTTTTGCTATCATATATTGATTAATTAAATTAGCATTGTGGTGCCTTAAGCATCATATTTTTTTATAGCAAATAGTGTATGAATTTAATCTCTCTAGCATTAGTTTTCTATAATAAATTTCAAAACTAATAGTTAGAAATTAGAATTAATTCCTAATTCCCCATTTTCTGATTTTAGATCCCAACCCAACACAGAAAAAAAATTTTTAAAAATTAAAAAAATTAAAAAAAAAAGAAAAAGAAAGAAAGAAAGAAATATATTGCGAAATACACTTTAGGAATTAACGTTGGCCATATTACAATTATAAATACAAAAATATAGAGATGCTACTTAATCATAACCTAATTAATTAAAAAATTGGATTACAAAGTGAATTACCTAAGATATATTGATTAATCAAATATATTTTTATATAAATATTTAAGGGCACTGAGGATTATTCCCAGGGCCACCAAAATAGAAATAAGTGCCCCATTCACTGGTGTAAGAGCTCTTGATGTTGTAACAGTTGGTGTTCTCGGCGAGCGTGGATATGCCGGCGACAGAGCTGAGGCTGTTGTCGGCGTCGACCACCTCGAGGTTCCGGAAGTAGCTGGCTCGCCCAAACCCTTCCTCGGCAAAATTTCCCGAGCCCATTTGGGTGGAAGTGTGAGCCCCGTTTAGCCGAGAGTTCACCACCTCGCCACCCCACTCTACCATGGTGGCATGGTCTCGGAGATGCGTGAACAGCTTCGCCGGCCAGTAGCCCACCAGCATATTGTCCCCGAACCCCATCCACCAGTTCCCTTGCTTTGGATCCTGCTTCAAATAATCAATTAATTAATTAACTGACTAATAATTAATTAAAAATACTTACATTTAAAATGTAGTATTTAAACTAATTATATATTATTCTGAAAACGAATAAAAACCTCTCATATCATTAGGAATATAAGTTTATAAAGTTAAAAAGGTTTAATAGCTTTAAATATCTCTAATTTTGCATGTTTTCACAAATTAGTCTTAAAGAAAAGAAATCATCAACTGAATACTAATTATATTTTTCCTAATCTTAATCGAATCCCAATCATTAGGAGCATATCTCACTTTAATAAAGTTTTTTGGCACACCAGATCTACAAATATTTATTTTATTAATTTGAATATAATTTATTATTCAATTGATAACAAATTTTATTTAAAATTAATTATAAAAACACGTAAAGTTGGTGATTATTAAGGCTATTAATGTCTAATTGATTCTTTTGATTTATATTACATTACATAATAATATTTTATATTACCATGTTTAAGCTAGCTTAATTACCCACCAGCTGTTTATAATTTTCCGATTAATTAATTTTTATGATACTCTAATCATTTTTTATTAATCTCGTTACTCTATCTTAATATATATATATATAATTAAAAAGAAATATTAAGGGAATATAAAATGAGAAGAAACCTTCCATATGAGAATAGTGATATCATATTGATTGCGGGCGAGAGAGGAAACGGGAGATATGGCTGCACCAATTGCTATCCCGTTGTTGGTCTGTATGAACCCCGAGCAAAGTAGGTTATAGCAACCTGTTGCCTGATACGCATCACTCTGTAGTGTAAACAAGAAAATAAAAAATATATATATTAGCAGTCAAAATTTCAAATAATAGCATTATCATATATTTTTTCTTATTTAGGAGATGCTAAATATAAGTATTAAAAAATAAACATGTTTATTTTAATTATAGAATATATTAACTTCAGTATCATAGTTACAATTTTTATTTAATTATATTTTTTATAATTATGAGATAAATAAATATATATTTTAAAATTTGTAACACTCGTTTATTTAATAATTATAGATATTATAATTTTTTGATCAAAATTATTTTTAAAAAATAGATAAAAATAGAACATGAGATTTGTACATCCCAATTGAAATAAACTACTCCTAAATTATATAGATACTGGCTAGTTGTATTGGAAATGACTTGATAAATAATTATCACCAAGTTCTATGAAAATTAAATTGCCCATTATTTAATTTAGATCAATTATCAAGTACTATTCAAGTATATATAGAATTAATTTGCACAAAAATTTAGGTCAAACTCATATTTATTGAGCACTCTTTTCACCGTATGGTTATTGGTAAGCAATTATTCTTTATCTATATAAACAAAAAAGAAATAAAGGCAAAATCATGTGGAGAAGAGAAGAGAGAGATCTGACCGTCCAATAAGTAAACAATCTCGGCCTGCTGTCCCCATAGAGCTCTGGACTGACCTGACTAGTATAAGAATCGAACCTTCAAAAACTATTTCTCATCATCCCAATAAAATCTCTATGAAATTAAGGAAGAAAAATTAAGTACATATATTTGCACATGCAGCTCTTTTTCTTCTGTCAACTTGATATTAAACTAATGCTAAATTTAATCCTTTAATTAGCACATATCTTAGATGATTAATATATTCTTTTATTTTTTCATAATGTGTTATGGGTTCGCTTTATTCATATTTCGAGGCTAATTATCATTAGAGCTCCACTCAGCCTAACTCTTATTAATAATGAATTATTTTTTTTAGGTATATCTTAATGAATTTTATGCAAACCTTTAGACTAATTATTGTTTAAGTTATTAATGATCAAAATGCAAAAAATTCTTCCAATGTATTTTTTTTTATACCCAGAGTTTGACCTCGAGATTTTTAATTAAAAGATATTAAATATTGTTTACTCAACTTAATTCCGCTGAGGGACATTAAATAATTATATTTTCCCTCAACTTAATTTTTGTTTTTTTTGGCATATTACATATTCGTTAGATACATTTCTTAGGAAAACAAAGTTATAAAGAGTTTAAACAAACAGACATTATGTGATGTGAACACAAAAGACTAATCAAGTATTTTTAAAGGTTCAAGTCCTTGGGAACTAAGTAATCAGATGCTGTTAAGAGTCTTTTGCACCGTTCAGTTCAAAAAATAAAAAATAAAATAAAAAATAAAGGTTCGAACAAATGAATTCATCAAAAACACTGCTGTTAATGTAATTAAGAAATGAAAATATTAAAATAATTGTTTCATTCGCAGCATTTACAATTATTATAAAAAAATTTAATTATAACAATCATTTCAATATCTTTTAATTAAATAAATATAATCTAAACTCAAGAATATTTGCCTCTTAGAGTGTGTTCAATTGATTAGAAAAATATATATTTTCTTAAAAATTACTATTTTTGGAGAAAATTTTTCTGTTTTTTTATGTTTGGCTGGCAAAAATGTGGGAAAATAGTTTTTTTAAAAAAAATTATTGATCCATTATTTTTTAACCATAATATTCTTAGATGGGGTAAATGCTAAATATATTAATAACAGATATACTAGAATAAAAGATACTAATATTCATTCATTCAATGATTCCGGACAAAAAATCAATCTTAACATGTAATTTAGTCATTATATGAATTAGTTCATCTTATGAACATGAATTCTACACATTCATGAAAAATATATAATTATAACCATTAATTTTACATTTGTTTTTTATTTTATTTTTTTTCTAATTTCATTATATTGGACTATGCATAATATAAATAGATATGTTAAAGTTTCATTTAGAGCCACGTTAAAAGCTTTAATTTGAAGCATACATTTTTCAAATTTTAATGTTTCCCTTCTTTTCTTGATTTCATAACATTTATATATATAATTTGTGTAGCTTCATGGAAAACTGTGCAAATTATATTATATTTGTAAGTTGCCCAAGAAAGGAGGTGGCGGGTCAAAGAAGAAGAAGAAGAAGAAGAAGAAGAAGAAGAAGTACCTGCCAGCCAGCTTCTATGCTGTTGAGATCAGAGTCAAATGACCCCGAGAGAACCCAAATCTGAGATAAGCTGAACTCATTCGCCATGTCTATTGATGGATCCCAAACGTTTATTGTTGCTTTTGCTCCATACAGCTCTTCTGATGATCCCGTGTAAGCTATTGCATGCTTCATTAAATTCAAATTTTCAATTAAGTTTTTGAATATTAACCCAAACTTTAATTAATATTTATCATGCATATTAATCCTTTTATTATTTTGTAATTGGTATGAATTATTAAAAAAAATATATTAGTTAGACTAATATACCTCATTTGATGATTATGAAATGGGAAAAAAAAAAAAAAAAAGATGGGCATGCAACATAAATATATATGCATACATAATATATATGCATACATACCTCATGGCCATTGCCACTAACAACATCAGGTGCATCAATGCGTCTATTAAGAAGCATGGATGATAATGATCTTTTTTGTTTCTTTCCAAAATGATACAAGGATTTAGCTCTCAGAACATCATCAACTGAACTTCTCCTTATAGGAACTGTTCCCTTTGGACACCCTTCGCCACTTTGATGCCATGTTTGCCAAGCGGTACTTCCATTAATAGTACCTTCTCTTACCCCTAAACTCACAGCACCTTCTTCCCCTTGCCTTCTTCTCAGTTTCGGCATCATCGATGGTACAGGCTATTGCATTCATACATATATACATACATACACAAGTACTTGCCCATAAATACATATACAAGAGAAGAATGAAAGAAAAGAAAGAAATTAAGATTAATATATGTAACTAAACAATATAGGTATAGTGTTAGATTTGGTACCTGGATCTTGTGGCTCTTGAGAAGAGGATGATCTAAAGCTGGTTGCTTGTGTCTGTGAACACAATCAATAATATCACCATCTGGGCTCTGAAAAAACCTCAAAACAAAGAAACCCAGATGAAAAATTTAACAAAAAACTAAGAATAAAATATTAAAAAAGAGGCAACAAAAAAGAAAAAAAGACCAGCTACATAAATACTTATACAAATGTACCTTAATGGTCTTGAGCGCAGGTTTGTTGATCTTGTTCAAATGCCTTTGAATCCTAGCAAGTCTCAAGCTACTTACAGGCTTAAAATGGGTGTAGTTCAAAACAGCTGCTGATGAAACCGTTGAAATAGATAATATTGCTTCAAAGGAGAAAATTAAAATGACAAGATGAAGAAGAAGATGATGATGATGACGATGATGAGAGGGAGGGAGTATCTTGATGAACAACATGGTCTCTGATCTCTTAATTCTTCTTCTCCGTAAGGTATTCATCTCATTCAGTGCAAACAAGAACCAAAATAACACCTACACCATTACAAGTAATTTCATTAAAAGAGAGAGAGAGAGAGAGACAGCGAGAGGAGAGAAGGAAAGTGACAATAATATTATCGGATTCACCAACAAATCAGAGCCCTTTCTTCTTAATAATTAATGGCTTCAACAGTGGGAAGCTATTAAGTTAGGAAAAGAAAAGATACATGAATTAAGTTGCACATGCACCTGAGCAATCACGGCAACGTTGCCCTTGCCATTGCCAATGCCATTGCTGTCATCATCATGATCTGTTGGTGCAGCAGCAGATGGGTGGTAGCTGATTTGATCCGAACAGTGGCTTGAAAGGCATTACAAGAAATAGAGCTTTAAAGTTTAACCTACCCGTCTCTTTAAACCCTTTATTACACTCTTGAATGTTCATCCGCCCACCTCATTTACAAGCTTTTAATTCCCATTTGGAAGTCGTTGCACTCACCCTTCTTTAATGCCTGCCCTCAACGCTTTTCAATCCATCCTCAAAATCCGGTTAGTCGTATGTATATGTCTTCTCCCTCCATTTTCACAATATCTATGATTAATTTAGTAACAAAAATATTTATCACATAATTATAATATTTATAACTATTAATTAAATCGGTACACGACTTAAGATAAATATCGTTCATTTATTAAATGTGAGTACTAAGTTATTGAGTTGTGAATAGTAATACACTCCCATTTAAGTTTCTCAATGAATAATTATATTATATGGTACTAAAAAATAAATACCCTTTTACATTAGTTGACTTGACACGTGTACACTTATGACTCTATAGTCTAGGAAACATCTCATGGGTTGATCTAAAGTATAACTATGAATCTAGCACAAAATAAGGAGTTGACTTGAAAATTAGGGTTTTTAGAAGAGAATGGGAGAATTTATTTGCTACCTAGTTGTCAACCACTAGCTATTTAAGTGCTCAATGTATGAATGATATTTTTAATTCATTAGGGAATAGGATTAAAAGAAAAATGTTGGTAACATTTTTTTAAACAATATTTTGGTGGAATTAATCAGCAAGGATTATTGAAAGAGCTGCAGATCAATTAAACACAATCTTATTGTTTTTTTCCATTTATGGCTATAACTTACATGTACAAAGAGGTAGCTTATTAACTTACATCTACTTAAGTGGAATTGTTTTTTTATCTTTTTTATTTTTTTGAAATTTTCTTCTTTTGAGTACATAAATTAATATTAGTAGTTCTATCTAAGTTTTCCTTCTTTTAAAGGATTTTTTTTTCTCATTTTAAGTTTGATAAGGAATTCTGAAAAAGATTATTGCATCTCATTAATATACAGACATATTAATTGTGTATATTATATGCATGATTACTCCTTACTGTCAATATAATTTATTATCACTCTTCTTAATTTTTCCAAAGTTCTTAACCTAATTCTGCAGTTATAGTGTTCAATTAACAGATTATTTTTGTGAATTAAGAAAATTACAACACCATAATATTTTGGTTTCTTTTGGGAATAGATTAGTGATTTGGTAACTCTACTTAACATCTATTTTTATTTTAACTCCAACCTCTAATTATAGTAGATATTCAAGCTCTATTTAAATAAGTCAAAATGTTTTTGCTTTTTTTTATTTTTAATAGAGGTTATATTTCTATTTCAATTAAAGGTTGAAAATTTTTTTAGATTATCTTTGAAATAATTTTTTATTACCTTTTAATTTTTATAAATGTTGAAAGTAGAGTTACCAAAAACTATCTTAGTCACGTTAAAAAATGTAAGTTCTCCTCTTGGGTGTGATTTATATATCTTGCTAAACTTGAACACGATAAAATCATTTGAGTTACCCTTTTAATAAAGATATATAAATGAAGGTATGCCCAAGTTTAAACTAGAGATTAAAATATATTTATTATCTTTTAAATTAGAGAAATAACCCTTAATCAGCAAAAATCAACTATTTATCAAAAATGAACTATTGATCGTTTTAATTTTGAGTTGAAAACACTTCACTGTAACGTAATTTAAGAGAGCAACTAAATGAATCTCACTCGTGTGTTTTATAGACACCCCTCTTACTATTACATCTCAGAGTCTCCACCCTAGTTTGCATACTTTATCCTCACCCACAATAAAAAAATTAAAAAAAAAAAGTTCCTAGACTATCATCCTCCACCAATATCATTTCTTCTTCTTCATTATCAATCTCTTTCGGTTCTTTAATTTTTTTTAGGAGCACTCATAGTTTATATTCTAAGCATCAAACGTTACCATATACACTTGAAACCATTAGATTAATGGGTGTGTATTTCAAGAGAACATTACTTTTTTTTTATTTATTATTTAATGATGTAAATACACATCAGATCATATGTTATAATGTTTGATATTAAAAATTATATTGATATGATTTTTTTCTTTTATTTATTTATTTATTTTGTAATAAGCCACAATAAATCCATGGCTTTATAATGTCCAAAATTCAAAAATTTTTGAATTTCCCGACCATACAACTCAAAAAATATAAGTTTTAATCTAGTTTTTAGGTTGGGTAATTTGTGAAACTCATATTTTTTTTTCTGTATCTTTTAGTTGAATCCTAATTAACAGACTACGAAACAAATCACCCAAAAGAATTTACATTTAAAAAAAATTAAAAAAAAAAACAGAAGGGGGCAAAGTGGTGTGTGAGATTAATTTTTTTTAAAAAATAAAGAATTATTTACTAATTTTAAGAAAAAAAATATTTTAAAAATTACAAAAACCGTATCCGCTGCAGTAGGGTTTATTTAGCTAGTTTCATAATTTAATTAAGCTTTATGATTTTTATGATTAGTTGGGAAGATGTATTCTTCTGTACGAATTTCTTGTTAATCTATCTGTCGCTTGGGGTTGAAGGTGGGAAGAAGTGTTAAGTCATTCAACTAATAGTAGTGGTCCACGTGGCATGTTATTTCTATTAACACGTGGGGCGCAGGGGGCAAAAGTGCAGGTACAATTTACGTCTCCGGTCTCCATCTTCCAACATCCAACGCCTCAGTTTGCCCGTCCAAGGCACGCATTAAACGGCTCACCTACCTTGACATGATCTCATGTTCTGCCTCCGTGATAAAACTACCCTTCCTCCTCCTCTT
>JAJIYU010017744.1:0-11538 GCA_030144865.1 Tinospora cordifolia | reverse complement strand
TACCATATAATAGTCATTAAAAACATGTTTTCACACATTTTTATATTTATTTCATAATTTTTAAAAATTCATTTTCGAGTTGTGTGCGTTTGAAAACTTTGGGGTGTTACATAGATGCACATGTTTCTAGTGATGCATGCCATATTTGAGTAAATCCAAATGCAAGATAATGTCATAAGCTAATGACACATGGATTAAATAATTCATCATACATCACTCGTCATTCAAATAAGCCAAACAATTTCAATCAATTTCCTAATAAAATTCTAATAACTTAGAACTATTCAAACAAATGCTTTGAATCTTAAATCTATATAATACATATGAGCAAGGAAGTCACACCCACCTGATTTTGTCATTCTTCAGGGCGACCTTGCTTTCCTTCCAGATGCTCGATACTCAAAATTTACAATATGTAATTCAACAATTAATGAGATTTACTAATTTCTTGATTCACATTTAGTCTTTTCAATTTATTTTTAGACTTAAATAATTTCTAAAATAATTATGTAGTCTAGATATTAGTTTCAACAAATTTTTGATTATTTCTAATTCTAGAATTTTATTTACTCTAATTTTTGATTATATACTCTAAGTCCTCTAAATTTTCTCAATTTGAAATTAAAACTTTAATAATTTACTTACAAGTCTTTTCGTAAAGTTAAATTTTCAATAACTTAATCTTCGTAAATTAAATAATTTATTAATATCATAATTAATTTAATTATAAACAAAATAAGACTTTTAAATGTTATATATTTAGTTTTAGAGCCAAAAGTTTTATTTTTTTCTTATAAAAGATTTTAAGCTTTTAAAAGTTCATTTTTCATATTTTCAACTAATTTAAATTATTAAATCTTAAACTTCTAATATTAAATAAAACTATTAATATGTTGAAAAACTATTTTTTTCAATCCTAATTTAAAAGATTAATTAATTTTATTTTATTAATTCAATTAATCCTCATGTTTAATAATTTATAAATAATTTCATATAAAATTTATTTAATTTAAATTATTAAATAAATTTCCTAAACAAGTTTTTATAATTAATTTATTAAATATCTATTTAAGTAAGAATATATTTTTTTCTATTTGCCTCTAATTTCTAAATTTCTAATTTTCTTTTTGTTTTCGTATCTAAAGCCATTTAAAATAATTTCATACTATCTAAAATTAAAAGTCCAAATTTTATCTTATGTCGTCTTCGTCGCACAAACGACACCAACGACGAACTCACCTCCAAACTCAATCACGTTTAGCAACTCAATTCCATCTTCGTTTTTCATTTCTTTTCATTCATTCATATTTTTTCATTACCGTTCTTCACGTTCAACTCAACAGCAACAATAAACACACCTAAATTTTGTTCCTCTGTCCACGATTCTTACTAGCAGCAACGCACAACACAACAGTAGGCACATCAGATTCACGGCACAACACATCACGGATCAGCTGCAACAACTATTTGTCCAAACCATCAACACCCAGCAGCTTCTATACTCTGTTCTTCTTCACACCAAATCACCAATCCTCTTTTCCCTCTCTGTTCACGGTTTACACTACAACTATTCTTCTTTCATTTTTCTTCAACGTCCCCAAGGTCGCAAAATTGGTTTCTTCTTCTTCAATCAGCCGAACGTTCGACCCAGAAAGTAACTCAAGTTCTGGATCTCTTCTTCCTTCTTCAGTTCTTCTCTTTCAACATCCTTAAATCCAGAAATCCACCCTCTGTTCGTTGTTCTTCATCTCCCAAAACAGAGCACCAGCAGGTACCAATGGCAGCTGCTTCTTCATTCTTTGCTTGTCCACCGTCAAGACCCCAAACCAGCAGCCCCTCTTTCCATTTCATTCTTTGTTTTCCTCTGTTCTTGCACCCAACAGCTTCAATCTTTCCTTCTCAGTTTGGCAGCAGAGACAGCAACAGTTTCTCTGGTTTTCATCTTCTTCATCTTCGTCTTTCCACCATCCAACAACAGCAGCAACAAGCTGCGTTGCTTTGCTTCCGTTCCTCTGTTTTGTGATGCACGGTCACCCTGTTCGTGATTTACACTTCTCAACTAACTCAAATCCTTATCTCTACTGATTTGCTCCAAATCGCACCAACAGAACGCACCACGCACCAGCAACCTAGATCTCTCTTCATTCTTTGCTGAGCGTGATGTCCCAAAGTGAAAACCCCAGATTTCTTAGCTCGTTCTCTGAATTTCTAGCTCACTTCACGTGATTTTCATCTCGTCTAAGCCCAGAAATCAAATTGCAGTGCCTTTCCTCTTCTTCCTTCAGTCTTCTTCTTCTCCTTCGATCTTCTTCTTCCTGACGCTCACTGGTTGAACGCCCAACAGAGATTTTATTTATTTATTTTTTTCCAGTTTCCTCTCTCGTGCGAGCTCCCTCTTTTAAAAACTTCAATCATCCAGAAAATTCTCTCATTCACCGCCCACTCGAGCAACCAGAATTTTTTATCATCACTGCCCTGATTCGAACAACTAGAAATTTTTGGGTTTCCAACCACTGTTTTTTCCAGCTTTCAAAATTTCAGATTTTTTTTTTCAAACAAATTTTAAATTTTAATCCATTAAAATTTTAGATCAACCAAAATTTTCTTTATTTTATTTTATCATTTTTTCTCAAACCATTATAAATTCTAAAATCTGTGTATTTATTAATTTATTAATTTACTATTATTATTATTTTTTATCTCATATTCCTACAAAAATAATGTCTTATTTTATATTGACCCGCGATGGACGAACTAGCAAAATTTCGAGGTGTTACAACACCCTATTTTTAGATCACACCATAAATTATCACTTTTATAAAAAAGTACACTAAAAAAATTATCCAAAATGTCAAACTAGAACAATTCTGAATTGAGAAAAGGTAAAAATAATTTATCCAAAATGTCAAATTCTCAATAATGACAATTTCTCTTTTCCTCTTTTCTTTCCTTTTCCCTCTTTTCATCTCTTTGTCATCTTCTTTTTCTTTTTTTTTTCTCCCCCTTTCTCTTCCACAGTTGGCAAGTAGAATTGTGAATGAAAATGAGAGGGAGCATCCACATATTTATAGGCATTCCATATGGTGGGTCCCTGCTATCTAAAGAAGTCTATATTAGTGGCTTCCTCTTATCTCCCACATCACAAATCTTATCAGCCACATCATTCTTATATTATTTTCTTATATATTTAATTTTTTTTCCAACCAGGCACCCTTATCTCTTTATTTTATATACATATCCATTTAATTTCTTTTCCACATCATTAGCGAACCCATCCTTATCATACATACATATATATACAAAAATTAATTTTATTTCTTGTTCCATTTCATTCATTTATTTTTCCCCAATTTATATATTACATTAATTCATTTCTTTTTTTTTGTCAACTCCATCATCATATAAATCTTTTTCATTTTATATGAATATGAATAAAATTAATTCTTATATATATATACAAGAATTAATTTTATTTCATGTTCCATTTCATTCATTTATTTTTCTCCAATTTATACACTCATAGATGAATACAATTGCCATAAAATCATGTATTTTTATTTATAATTGATTAATTCATACATGAAAATACATGTTGAACCCGTCGACTCAATGTCCAAAAATACGAGTCATTACAATCTCCCCTCCGCAGAACAAATTTTGTCCTCGAACTTACTAAGTTAACAAAAGATCAAGAAGTGACTCTCATAATCTTAAGAAAATAACTTGCAATGTAGTTCACTCGCTCCCAGATGTCTTGCTCAGCACCATGAAACTTCCAACGTACACGTACCATCGGTATCTCCTTATTGCCCAATTTCTTCACGGCTCAATTAATGATAATTACTAAAGTCTCATCATATGTACAATCTTCTCGCAACTCAACATGTCCCCAATCAGTCATGTGCGAGGTATCGGGGTAGTACTTTCTCAACATTTACACGTGAAACACGTTGTGTACTCCCGCTAACTAAGATGGTAATGCCAATTGCTAAGCAACAGGACCTATCCTCTCGAGGATCTTGAAAGGTCTAATATATCTCAGAGTGAGTTTTTCTGAAATACCAAAACTAGTCTACCCCTTTCGAGGGGAAATCCAAAGTAGTACATGATCACTAATATCAAACTCAAGGATCTTCCTTCGGCTATCTGCATATATAACTCTTCTGTCAGTTCTAAGCTCTTTCATGTTCTTACAGAACTATTGAATTTTCTCATTTTGCTCATGTACAAAAGTAGGGCCCAAAATTGCTGTCACCAACCTTGGCCCAACAAGCTGGTGATCGGTAAGGTCGACCATATAATACCTCAAACGGTTCCATGTCGATACTTGCCTAGTAGCTGTTATTATATGCAAACTCATACAATGCCAAATGATCCTCCCATCTACCACCATAATCAAGGACACATGCATGAAACATATCCTCGAAAATCTGGATCACTCTCTCAGACTGACCATTAGTCTGCGGATGGAAGGTTGTACTCAATTTTACTTTAGTCCCCAACTAACTCCGCAAGCTCTGTCAAAAATGGGTCGTAAATCGAGCATCTCTATCAGACACAATAGACATTGGGACCCCAGGTAATCTCACAATCTCGAGGATATATAATCAACTCAGCCTCTCAATTGAATATCTGGTATGAATCAAGAAAAAATGAGCAGACTTAGTTAGTCTGTCCACAATGACCCAAATAGTATCATGTCTCCACTGAGTATAGGGTAACACCATCACAAAGTCCATGGTAATATGCTCCCATTTTCACTCAAAAATAGCTAAAGGTTGTAGTAAACCATCAGATTTCTGGTGCTCAGCCTTAACCTGTTGGCATGTGTCACATCTTTGTACGAAGGCCACAATATCTTGTTTCATCCCCAACTACCAATAAGTATGTCGAGCATCATAATAAATCTTATTGGTGCTTGGATGAACGGTATACCGCAAGTAGTGTGACTCTACTAGCACTCCCTATCTCAAGCAAGAGTTATCTGGTACCCACAATCGTCCCTTGAACCTCAGTGCACCATCATTGTCAATTGACCACTCCACATGAGAAGTGTCGTCTGCCCACTCCCAGTACATCACATAATCAACGTCATGAGGTTGTACCTCTATGATCTCAGCAAGCAGCATCGTCTGGGCTCTTATTTGTGTACTGACTTTGGTATTAGTCGAAGTCTGGTGGATACTCGTTACTTTCATAAAATCAATCATCCTCCACTCTTGAGACATATGTCTAGCCACACAAGCAGTCTCAACACGTACTCTACTCAGCGCATCAGTTACTACATTGGCTTGCCTAAGATGGTACTCAATGATAAATTTATAATCCTTAAGTAGCTCTATCCATCTCCTCTGCCTCATGTTCAATCTCTATAGGAAATCAAGTACTTTAGGCTCTTACAATCAAAATAAAGCATGAAACACACATCATACAGATCGTGTCGCCAAATCTTGAGTGCAAACACTACTGCAGCCAGTTCTAAGTGATGGATGGGGTAATTCTCTCATTTACCTTCAACTGTCGTTAGGCATAAGAAATTACTCAATCACCCTACATCAGCATACACCCAAGAGGTGTTCCTCATACATCGATATAGAGTACTAGCTCACAGCTTGGTTCAGGTAACACAAGTATTAGCACAGATGTCAAATGATGTTTTAGCTCAAGAAATGTCTCCTCACACTTATCTATCCATACAAAGGGCACGTCCTTCTAAGTAAGTTTTGTCATTGGTGCAACAATCCTTGAGAAATTCTGCACAAATCTACGATAATAGCTTGCCAAACCCAAAAAGCTATGGATCTTCGTCACTATGGTAGGTCTTAGCCAACTAATAATAGTCTCGACCTTAGCTAGACGAACAGAAATACCATCAACTCCTACTACATGGCCCAAAAATCAAACCTTTGTCAACCGTAACTTGCACTTGCGAAACTTAGCATGCAAGCGGTGATCTCAAAGAGTTTGCAATGCAATTCTCAAATGTTCGGCCTGTTCCTCCCTACCCTTCAAGTTACTAAGAATGTCATCAATCAAGATAATGACAAATGAGTTGAGATAGGGACGAAATACTCTCTGCATCAGGTCCATGGACATCGCAAGGGCATTTGTCACGCAAACAACATGACTAGGAACTCATAGTGCCCATAATGAGTCTGCAAGGCCATCTTCAGTACATCCTTTTCCTGGACTCTCAACTGATGGTACCTAGATCTTAGATCTATCTTTGAAAATATAGTCACACCTCTAAGCTGGTCAAACAAATCATCAATGCACGGGAGAGGGTACTTATTCAATCACCGATAGTCGATATACAAACGAAGGCACCCCAAGTTGACACACTAGGGATAATAAAACCCTTACCCATCAATTCCTCTAGCCGGACCTTCAACTCCTGCAATTCCTTAGGCGCCATTCGATAAGGAGGGATCAAAATTGGTTGTGTTCTTGGAATTACCTCAATAATAAAATCGATTTTTTCCTTAGGAGGCAAGCTGGGTAAATCCTCAGGGAACACATCAAAAAAATCTTTGACAATGGGAATCTCATCAATTCTCGCCAGTGGTTTCTTTGTTACAAAAACCTCTTAAGACATGATAAGACATGGCTCTTAAAGCAAAATACAATAAGACAACACACCAAAGGACAATAATACATAAAAAGGCAATACGCTTAGAACATAATTTGCTGGAATTAAGTCATACGCACATGGATTGAGTACAATAATACAGCTTTATCATTTTTCACATAGGGACAAAGGACAATAATAGAAAAACTTTATTGACCAAAAGCAAGGATGGATAGCTTTAACATCTAATCCTCACTGTTGTCATGCTCACTTGTGCAAGAATCTGAGTCATCAATGGGCCACGGGAACTGCTCAGCAGAGTGAAGAGAGAAGTATTCAATGGAGCTAACCACATCAGGGATATGCTGTGGATGGCAATGTGTATATTGAATAAATAATTCTTTAACTTCCATGTAAAGATGGTTATGGGCCTGGCTTAGGCCTGCTTTGCCATACAGTAGCGCAACATACTTGGGCCTGCTGCTCCATGGATTTCATGCATCAAGATGGGAAGCTCGGTTCCATTGGATCAGATCATGTTGGAACTGGTAAAAGAAATGAAAATGAGGCCACCAAGGGGCTTCATTAGAGCGAGGACGATCTTGAGGTCTATGAGGTAAATGAGCATATGGATTATAATAAAGGAGATGAGGGTATGAGCGAATAATCTTGAAATGGAATTGCTGTTCACAAGTACCAAGAGGATTGTCTCCAATACTAGTATGGTCAGATGGTAAGGCAATGGATGCATAAAATATGACAGTGAGATATCGGTAAGGCCATTCTTGAAGAAGATTCAGCCAATGTTGAAAATCAGCAAATTGTAACAAGAACTTGTAGAATTGAGTATGTGTATGAGGTAAATGAGCATATGGATTATAGTAAAGGAGATGAGGGTATGAGCGAAGAATCTTGAAATGGAATTGTTCACAAGTACCAAGAGGATCGTCTCCAATACTAGTATGGTCAAATGGTAAGGCAATGGATGCATAAAATATGATAGTGAGATATCGGTAAGGCCATTCTTGAAGAAGATTCAACTAATGCTTATGATCAGCAAATTGTAACAAGAACTTGTAGAACTGAGTATGATCGGGGTCTGGCCTAAAATATCGACAAGGAGGCTGAGAAGTAACAATACTCATTTGAAAAAGATAATCCCGAATATGATTCTTATCTAAACAAAAACCAATCCACCAAGATTGGAGAATAATCATTAAAAAATAGTATGCGGCCTTAGGAAAATTATAGTAAGAAGGAAGACGAAATGGGAAAAGAAAAGGAAAAGTAGGATGAGAAACATGGTCAAAAATCATACCATGGTTTTTTGGTAATGATTTTCAGATAACTATCAATCTTCGATTGAGTAGGGATCTTCCAATAAATGAGTTCTCGAAGATCAACCGGAAGAGAAGCAATGAAAGACATAAGATAAGAAGGGAAGTCAGAAGATCCATCAGATGGATCAGGAGTAGATGAGGATGAGGATGAACCAATAACTCCAACAAAATTAGAGTCAATAGGATTGGAATTCTTAGGACGAGAGAGAAAATCAGCAAGGACATTGGATTTTCCAAGAATTTGTCGGGCAGTAAAATAATATCGAGAGAACCAATTTGCCCATCATAAAAGTTGCGGATTAGGGAGAGTTTTTTGTTTGAAATGCAAAATTTGAGGGAAACTGGGTATGTTCATTTCAATATGGAAGTGATGGCCAACAAGAAAGAACTGAAATTTCTCAATACCTCTTTTAATAGCAAGGATTTCCTTGAAAGTGGAGTGATAATGTAATTCAGAAGGCTTAAAAGATCCACTTTTGTAACCATAAACAACTCTGTTGTTGTTAGGAAGTTGTTCAAGCAAAATGGCACCCCAATGTCTATCACTAGCATCAGTCTGTAGAATGCAAGTACCAGAACCAGGGATCTTGAGCTTGGGTAGTGTCTATGCTCTAAGCTTGAGTTCTTGAACAACCTTTGTGTGAGAAGAGTCCCAAGGAGGGGGATTCTTCTTTAGCAATTTATAAAGCAAACTTGTAAGCTTAGATAAATCTTTAATGAAAACCTCATATAGTTAACTAAGCCAAGAAACTGCTGAATTGTGTGCATATCTGGAAGTGTGTCAGGAAATTCAAGAATTTTTAGAGCAATGTGGGGCTGGAGGGTTATCTAGCCATCTTGGATGTTCATACCCAGAAAATCAACCGATGAAAGAAAAAGCTGTATTTTCTTTTCGGATAGCATCGAACCAACAGATCTGCAAATCTCATAGAAAGTCTAGACCAGAGAAATATGAGATTCTGTGTTTTTATAAAATAGCAGGATGTCATTAATATAAATTAAAGAATTCTGCTGAATTGGTTGAAAAATTCTGGTCATGGCTTTCTGGAATAATGATGGAGCCGTTTTTAAACCAAAAGGAAGAACGGTCCATTGGTAATGGTGTTCTAGAAAAACAAATGCAGTCTTTGGACGATCAGAAATATGAATGCCTAGCTGCCAAAACCCTGATTTGCAATCAAACTTGGAGAATACACGAGCCTCAGAGAGATGCTGAAAAAGAGTTTCTGGCTTGGGGAGAGGTAACTTCTCATCTTGAAGAAAAATATTGAGAGGTTGATAATTGATGACAAGATGAAGCTTTCCTCAAATCTATTATGCTCGTTTATTGACATAAAAAGCTTCACATGCCCATGAAGATGTTGTGGGTTCAATAAGACCTTGAGATTTTAATTGCTCGATTTCAGCAAGGGCTAAAACAAGCTGAGAGGGTGGTATGCCATGATGAGTAGCCTTAGTGGGATTAATATCTTCATTAAGCTTAAAAGAGAGTTTGATAAAAAACTCAGGATTAAGCCATAATGGAGAAGAAAATTTTTGCAGAAAGTCCGTGCGATACTCAGCACAAAAATTAGTGATGATGTTTTGGCAAAGATCGGTAATCCTGGGATCATCAATAACATGAACTGCTGGAACAACTGTGGAGACCCAAGGAATGAAAGCACAAGGGGTCTGTAATCCTTGAGGAGTCCAAGTAAGTCTCCTGAGTTGCTAAATGACATCATATCCAATAATGAAATCTTTAAGCAAATTAGGAACACCCAGTATTCTATGTTTGATGGTAAGAAGAGGATGCAAACGAATCTTTACTGGTTTGCTGATTAGTGTGATAGCCAAAGAGGAAGAACTTGCAGTATTAAAATTTTGGTGGTATGGTTTCCACCAATCAGACGGGAGCATTGAAGGATGCATAAGAGTAGCAGTTGCTCGTGTCAAAAAGAGTGGTGAGAATAACAGGATTATGGTAAGGAGATAAATATACCTTGACCTTGGATAAGGCAAATGAGAGATGGCATTTGCAGAGGGTTCAACATTAAGAACTAGAGCTTAAGTGTCAGATATTGCCATTAATGCCATAGGAGAGAACTCATCATTCAAAGAATAAAGAGACTCAAAATCAGACAGTTCAATATCTGTGAGCTGTTCAATCTGGGAGATGATTTTTGCATGTCTTTTTGTCTTGCCAGGACAATCCTTTGCAAAATGTCCAGGTTTTTTGCAAATAAAACACTTAGAATCAGCAAATTTCTTACGAAATTGTTTTCTTTGTAAGAACTTCCATTTGGATTTTTTCGGGGATGAATGGTGTCTCCAATGCTTTTTTTCTAATGATATTTCTTAGACTTGTGCTGCCTAGGAATAGGGAAAGTGGGGAACCTTTCAAACAAGAGCAAGGTTCATATGGATGACATTTTCTGAAATAAGTAGGATCATCAGTCATTCAAGTTTTTTGAAGAGTTTTGCCCATCTTAAGCTGATGTTGGAAAAATAAGTGGTTAGAGCAAAGTTCCATCCTGCCAAGCTGGATGAAAGAAAATAATTGTCCCAACTTACAATCTTCGAATTTCTTGTTAGCATTCTGCATATGAAGTTTTGCTTTGGAAGATATTGTTCTTGGGAACGAATAGAAGAAGACCACCTTAAGATTATTATCATCATAGCGATTGATGGGGTAGAAAATTCGAGACATCTTAGCATAATGTTCTCAAAATCTTTTTCGGAAAAAGTACAACACTTGGTAGAAAAAAACCTTTCTCGTGTTCATTCTTTAACATGATCAAGAGGGCCAACAAATGTAGTATATAGATGATCCATTAATTCTAAAAAAGGTCGGTTAAGAAAATGAATCTGACGATATTCTTTGATATCGAGCCACCAATCACGGAGACTGCCAAAAAATTTTGTAACCAGCTTTTCAATAACAAGACGATCAGTGAGGCCTTTGAGCTTTTCAGAATGACACCATGATAGCATGTCATGAAAGAAAAGAGGTCAATCGTCATAAGGTAGTTTATCCAAGTTAAAGGTATGAAAACCATTAGACTTGGTATGGCTAGGTGGATGAGAAGAAGTAGGGGTGGCCCTGGGGGTTGAGGAGGCCCTGAATGTTGAGATTCCATGTCTTCACGGGGTGGATCAACATGGGATCTGCTTGATTCACCTGTTTGTGATGCTACCAAAATATTATTAGATTCAGATGAGTCAGAGGTGAAGGAAGAGGAAGAGGAGGGAGTCAAAGATTCATCATCTTCGTCTTCATTTTGAGGAGTACTATGATGAACTTCAGGTGTAGGTTCATCAATTTGGGCCATATGGTGAAGAAAATCAGCCAAGGTGATTGGGGAAGGTGTGTCAATAGTAAGAAACACCTTTTGTAACACTCCGTATTTTAATTAGACATGTAAATTAATTTAAATAGAAATAAATGAGTATGAATATACGTATGTGTACAGAATACGTGTATAGATACGTGTTAATTATATACATGTATAAAAATATACATTACATGTATAAATTAAGTAAAGTAAATAAATGGGTAGAAATTAATTTAATTGAGTTATTCAAATTAAATAAAGGGGTATATATATGTACAATGAAATAATAGGTATGGAATAAGATTGCTCAAAAAAA
>JAJIYU010017743.1:0-11550 GCA_030144865.1 Tinospora cordifolia | reverse complement strand
GAACATGGTTGGCATGTGCAATTTTGCTAACACTTATTTTAATTTCTAAAACATTTTAGAAATATATTTATATAATAAATTCCTTTAACATTACTCTATGATAAAATGATATAAATAATTCAATTTTCTTTTTTTTTTTTTAAAGAGAACAAGAAAAGACAAAATAATGGGAGGGAATAGAGTATGCAAGAAAATGTCAGAAAGGAGAGGTTGGTTTTGCACGTGTGTATTGTGGAGGGCAGACAGGTCATTGATCATGCGTGGTTTCTCCTCTTGGGATGAGAGACAAACAGACAGAAAGTAGAAGGACATGTTTGGTTGTGAGATTGAGGCCCTTCTAATATTTAAAGCCTGTACATACATCAATAATTACTTTTTCAAACAACTTTTAATTTTTTTTATTTAAATTACCTTTTTTCTCTGTAGAATGTGGGCCAAATTAAGTTTATACCCATTTTAAAATTAATTACTGCATCAGCTACAATAAGGTGATAAATAAATAATTTATGAACCAGCTGTTGATTCAAATTTTGTCGTTCAGTTTAAGTGAGGTCTTAGTTTCAAGTTTCGTGAATGCAATAACCTTTGTTAGAAGACTCAACCTCGAATTAGCTGGCCGAATGAAAATTTAATCTCAAGATGTGTGTTAAGCTGGTCTGGGAATACCTCGTTAAAAACAAAAAAAAGGTGATAAATAAAAAAAAAAAAACTATCTTTATATAGTCTTTTAAAGTTCAAACTTGAAATCTCTGGCTAAATGACATTTTGTTATGTCCATTCAGCCCAAACTAATGTTTCAAATTTTAGGTTCACACATAGATTAAATAAAATTTACAGCCTTTGGAAAACTCTATGACCATTAAAATTATTAATTTTGTTACTATCTTAATTATTGTTATTATTGTAATTAGTAGATGCCACATAAGACTCATGTAGACAAAAAAAAAGGAAAAAGGCCTGAAAAGAAATAATTGAAAAGTCACAATTATTAAAGGAAAAAAAATTAAAAATTTACAGTTTATTAATTAAATCTATATGGAGAATAATCAAAACTTCGGAGTAAGTTGATATTAAATTATAAAAATTATTAAATTGTCCATTTCTTAAAGATAGAAAAACACCCAAAAATTTTTATTACATATATAGACTAGTCTAAGGACAGAGGTATTGTGCATAAAAATTAATTAATTATTTTATTTAATAAAAAAAATATAGTAAGAATAAAAAAAATAGAAACCTATGCAGTCAACAAAAAAAAAAAAAAAAAAAAAACTTAAGAAAAAAAATCCTAAGCTAAAACCCACCTAAAAGTGAGTTTACCTAATTTTTCATTTGTTTTTAAATATGAGATTGAGATTAAAAATATTTCTAATCTCATAAAATCTTGTGTATCAAAAATCCTAATAATTAAAAATAAAGAAGTATATTTTAAATTCTTGAGTGCCAACAATTAAGACACCGTTATTAATATAGAAATAGATAATTTATAATAATGATAATGATTAAGGGAAAATTTATAAATGAAATATTGGAAGATTACATTTGGGTATTATTATTATTATTATAATATCTAGCATATGAAAGGAGACTTAAGTTTCCTGATTGTATGTAGAAAAAAGAATATAAAACCAACCTATTACACATTAAATTACAATTACAACAATTAAACTATCATTTTCGTGTGGCCATCCTAATTAAATAAGATCAAAGTGGTGTAATGGCAATATAATTTGAGGGTCGTAGAGGAGATGAGTTCTAGTGGTAAGAGCAAGCACTTAATCATGCATCTTGAACACAAAATGTCCAATGGTGTAATAAGTGTATATTTTGACATTTGATATTTAAAATAAAATTCATGTAACATTATTCATAAAATAAATTTAAAAAAGGGTCGCACCGGTCACATTGACCCTTTTCACTCTTCCCTCTCAATCACTCCCTATATCTACTTTAAAAAAAAAGTCCCTTATTCCCTCTCAAGAACACCTCCAATCCTCTTCTCTCTCACCAATGTTTTATTTCTCTCATCCACTTCTTCATCTCCAAAGTTTAATCTCTTTATTATTCACTTAAATCTTATTTTTATTGATAGGAGATTTTTTTTTCTTTTGCATAGTCAAACAATCTTCTTCCTCATTGTCATCCTACAAAAAACAATTGAATAGGTATTTGTCAAAAATGAACAAAAATAAAAAAAAAAAACTAAAAGTTATATATTGTTCATCCAGGCTTAGGGGACAGAATGCATCAATTCATTGAAGGCTAAATGGAGCTGAATGGACGGATGAAATGCATTTGTCTCGTCCAATCCTTAGATGGACAATACATTTTTAGGTAAAATATATTATCTGTAGCACTCTGTATTTTAATTGAACACGTGAATTATTTTAAATAAAAGTAAATGTGTATAAATATATGTATTTATATGGATTACATATATACATACGTGTTAATTATGTAATTGTATTAAAATACGAGTTACGTGTATAAATTATTTATTTAAAAAATAAATGTTGGAAAAAAATTTAAATTTAATAAATAATAAAGTGGTAATGTAAGTGCAATGAGCAGTATGTACATGTATTCAGTGGTTGCTTATATAATGCATGGAGCAATTTCATGAGATGAATAATTGTGGTGTGGGATGCATTATTGCATGAGATTAATACTATATGGTGGCTGTTGGTACATGGATAAAAAAAAATGAATGAAGACAGTGGACGGTGTATTTATAAAAGAGATAGTGAGCAAATGAAAGAAAAATGAAGTGACACGTGCATGGGTTGTGAATACAACTAGAATGGGCGGTGGGCAAATCTGTAGCTCATTTTGTTTCGTTCATTTTTCTTTTATTACCGTACAGGAACAACTAACAACAATAGTTAACGCACAGACAGGGAACGAAAGAAGGAAATCCAGGGTTTTTCGCCAGATTCATCGTATAGGTAAGCCTTTTCTTTAAATTCTAGTTACAAAAGTGTTAATTAAGCTACGTACTACAGTCTTAGGGGTATAATTTTAGCTGTAGGTAGTGTTTTATAACAGTATCCAAAAATTAGATATTTTTCTACAGTGAGTAAAACTCAATAAAAAGAAATATACCAAAACACTCCTGGTGATAAGTAGATCCTAGATACGTGGATAGATTTTGTTTGTTTATCCTGTACATGTCAAAATAAATATCCAAAGTTTTATAACCTCTTGATAAGCTTTTGATAGTGTTAAACCCCAATGAAAGCTTGATTTGAAGTTATAGAAATGTAGAGAACGAAAATACGTACCTATCGACACCAAAATCATGAATTTTGGATATCAAATAAAATTTTGGCGAATGATTGAGCAATGAGGTATTTTAGAAAAAATATCAAAAATTACGGAAAATATGATTTAAAAGCCTATTTAAGTTATTTTTTGCCGTAAAAATATTTTATATGAGCAGAAAATTAGTTTTTATGATTATTGAGGTTATGCGAGTCAAATGCGCATCAATACGTGAGGTCTGATGTGCGTGTATAATTAAAAATGAGAAATAAATACGTTAGAAATTGATTATATAAATGAATTTGAATTGATTGGTGCTTTTGAAATTATTTTTGATAGGATAATTTTGGTGATTTGAGTATAGAGGTTGAAGTAGATATTGAAAATTGATTGACAATAATTTTGGTGAGTAATATTTATTTTTCGGTATTTCAGAGAATATTGCTTTATGTCTAAAACTTCTGATTTTTCTTAAACATGAATGGATGCACCTGATATAATATGAAATGATGGATTATATATTATTGAATTTTACAGTAAAGGTTGGAAAAGCTGGTTATTTACCAGAGAGTGAGTTACGTGTCAACGGGATTTAGTGTTGGTATTCTGGGAGTATTTTTTTATCTTTGTTATTTATATGACATTGTAGATAAAAAATGGTTTGAATGTAAGCATGTTATTGATATGAGCATATGTTGCATTTGATTTGGCTTTCATGAAATTTTATTTACATGGCAATGTGTTTTAGATTTGCAAGAGCAGATCTAAAATACGATATCGTTTCGATGGACTGAGTCATAAGGAATAATACTTTTTTATGTGATAATCCTATGAGACTGAGCATTGAGAAGTATCAACCTTTTCCTATGTGATAATCCTCGGAATGAGTTGGAAATGGAGAAAATCAGAGTTGCAGTCTACTTTTGTTGAGGCCAAACAAGAAGTGAGACTCACTTTAGATCTGGAAGGATAAGAAGATGCATAATTGTTTAAATGGAAGGATAAGGAGGTGCATGATTGTTTTAAATTAGCATGAATACTATGTTAAATACATTTATGTATTGTATAAATGAGTATGCTGAATTTGAATATTTTATTTGATTTGAGAATTTGCATGTTTATTTAAATACATCTAAATGCCTTAGATAAAGAATATTCACTGGGTATGTTGTAGCTCACTTAATTTTTAACATTTCAGGAACAGATAAGAAAGGGAAGAAACCAGCGCAGGAAGGATAGTTGACTCTTCAATCACTGCTGGGTGCATAGGTTTAAGTATTTTGCGTGGTTTGTACTTTTGTATAAATATAATTATCATTGTATATGTAATATCATTAGAGGAATTTGGATATGGTTACATTAGTTAAGAATGGATCTTTGTAAGTTATGAATTACGAGGTATGGTTGATGAAAACTTGTGGTTTAATATTATTTGTTGTAAATTGTGGATTGATAATGTGTTTATTAGGTGACGAATTTATTGGGATAAGTCAAAATTTTAGAGGAGACTCTGTCAAAATTTTTGTAGGGATATTGAGTAGGATTAACTGTGAGAGGTTAACATAGTATTGTATACGTAGATATAGCGTATATGGTATTATGTGTCGGTCGTGACGTCACTTTTATGAAGTAGGTTGCGACACTGTCCATTCAAGGATTGAACAAACATTTAAAATATGTTCATCCTAGGTTCGATGGACATTTTGAGATAAATTTCAACAATAAACCCCAAATGATATTGTCCCTCAATTTTTTTCATCTATTTACAACATTAAATGACTACTAAGTGATCAAAATAACCAAAAAAATATCTTTACATTCCGTCACTTTTGGGTTCATTATTCGTTGGTTTTTTCTTTTCTTCGATTTTGAATTGAAAAATAGATTGAAAGCATTTAAATTATTAAAAAAAATGGTATAATGTCTCCAACGTTTGATTAAAATGAAAAGAAACTTATTTAAAGTTAGGATTGAAAATTTTAGAATAAGAGGAAAAGTAAGGTTTAGGGTGAATTTTTGTTTGAGAATGGTGGGTGCAAAGTGGTATTTGGGCTTTATTTATGGGTAGTTTAGTCATTTTAATTGTATTTTTTAATTTTTTGAGTGGGGTTAAGTTCACCTGATTTTTGGCTCTCTTTACCCTAATTACCAAGTTCATTCTACTAATTCAAAAATTGATAAAAGCTCAGCACACTCATTTTTTGAAATACCTAAACTATCCTTTTTCTAAGACAAACTCATCTTTTCCTCTCAAATACACGGCCCACCCTACTCACTGTCTCTCACCTATGAACTACTATCGTCGTTGATGTCCCTACAATTCTTGTTATCATTTCGCTAAAAATCTGACCATTGTGCATAATTCCTGAAGTTTTCAAGTGTATTTCGTACATTTTGTGTAGATTTAGTGTTGTTCGTGTATCCTTCATCTTTCAACATTAAATTTTAGATCTAGTAAGAAATAGATTTTTTATGTTCAAAAGTTATTTCATTTCATTCTCGAGGTTTCAAACTATATTTTTATGTGTTTTAAGCACTCACACATTTTCATGGCATTCCTCTAGTGGTCAGCCACGAGTCTACGCCCTTTTCTAGCTGAGACCTTATTTATTTATTTTTTGCATTTTTGTTTAGTTACCATCCAAATTTAATCATTTTAATCAATTATGCTTTGTATTTTACCTAGGAATGACATCAAATAAATCATTGATTACTAGAAGGAAACCAATCCATCTGAAGGTTTTGGATGAAATCAAATTGAGCTTCATTGCTTTGAATGACATCGAATTATCACAACCAATCTAAAAGGCTTTTCACAAGGAAGCATAGGGTCTCATAGGATAGTTCAGTAGATATTATATGTCATATGGGAATGTTGTAACATTTGACAGTTTTCATTCTGTAATGGTTTTAAACATTATATATAATTGTTATTGGACTTGTTTTTCTACATCCTATGATATTGGAATTGTTTTGATGTTATTGTCACTTAATATATTTTTTTGAAAGCAAAAGAAATTGTTTACTTTAAAAAAGGCTTGAAGTTTTTTTTTTTTTTTTTTTTGACAATTCAAAGATATCCAATTGAAGAGTCTTATCCACCCTAGGCGGAGACTCTTTGAACAATTTTGACCTTGTTTAGCCAAGACCCTAAATAGATACCCCATTTATTAGGACTTTTGGGAGCATTTAAATTGTCCATTTAATATAATATCTAAAGGTATAAAATCATTAATTTATGATTCAAACATTGTATTTTACACCAAAACATTATTTACAATATGCCCTAAAACACCATTTACAGTATTACCTAAAAAAACTCTTTACAATATATTTTATAAATCTATTTACTATTTATGCTAAAAACCCTTTAAAGAATATCCATCTATACATAAAAAATTACAAACTATAAAGTAATGAGACTTATTATTTTAGTATCCAATTCATGAATCATATCTTTCAAATGTAAGATTTACTTTTGTTAACTGACTATTTCTTCTTATACCAGAGTTTTTTATGGTAATAATGAACCCATTCATCTCTCATGCTTTATGCCCACAAAATTAATTTTTTCCTTGTATTAACTGGTCTTGCCAGTATAAATTGTTTAGTATAATTAACAATTATGTTTGTAAATTATTTGTTAACATGAAATTATCAAAATAAGCTTTGATTAATAAGAACAATGTTAAATATAAAGTTGAGATAATAACACAAATGATTAGAGGTGGCCAATTCTTGTCATAAAGCCTTGTCCAAAAGGGTGACAACTCAAAGGTAAGTCTCGGCCACCTCTAGTCACGACGTACCTACAAGTCTTGGTGAGTGGTGGCCAAAACTCACAATATAAGTCTCGACTATGCAAGAACAAGACAAAGGACGATTTTTTTGCATGAAAACATGTAAATATCATTGCCACAAAAGATTACCTTATTATCACCTAAATGGCTTGTAAAATCATTTTCTTTTTTCATTTCTTAATAAAATAGACCAAAAATTACATTGAATGGATGCCCTAACCTAAAAAAGGAAAATAAAAAAAAAGTTGTTGTTATTCTTTACTAAAGAAAAATTGATACTTGGAAGCTTTATAATTCAAACCTTCTCAATGTTGCCCAAAAAAATGATCGAAAAAGTCACTAGAGACGTTTGTTTGGGGTGAGGTGTGTGAAATTTTTGGTGAAAATTGGGTTAGACTAAGGGCAAAATATTCTTAAAAAACATAATTTTCTTGGCTGAAGAGAACAAAAAACGGTCGAGACCTTAGAATTGAAGATGAAGAAGATGAAAGATGAAACGCATGAAGGTGTGATTTAGAAGGTTAGGGCTGTGTGAGGTGAAGGAGAAGGCTGATGTGAGGCGAGGCAAAGCTTTTGCTTGTGGTGGTTGCAATGTGAAACAGAGAAGTGTTGCAATTTGGAAGGGGTACAATTTAGAAGGCTAGGGTCGTGGGAGGTGAAGATTAAGGTTGATGCGAGATAAGGCAAAGCTTTTGCTAGTGGATAATGGTGGTGGCTACGGTGGAAGGGTTGTGCGATTTGGAAGGGCTAGTTCTAGGGCAGTTGTAGAAGATAAAAAAAAAAAAAAAGCAGAAAAAACCCCCATTTTTTTTCTTTTTTTTCTTTATTCACTCACAAAAAAAACCCTAGCCTTCCAAACTGGTTGGTTTTGCTGCCGATTTGAAAAGGATACATCAATAGGTTAGTTGGGTCTAACTCGAGCTTTTGAAGTTGGACCTGACCCAACCGATTATTGGGGTATACTTGACCCAACCTGACCCGAAATGTTTGGGTTTGGTCGGAGCGGGTCGGATTGTTTGACTGGCTTACACCCCTATATTTGAGCATGAAGCCAACTCCAAGTTAACTTTTCCTATCAACAATAGAATTATCTTCTCCTGCATCTAATTATATGTATATCCTATAAATTTGATCCATAAATTAAAACTTGAATAAAATTTTATGCATAAATTAAAGTTTGATCTTTGCTTATTAACAGATTAATTGAAAATTAAACTATTACAAATTTTTTATGAGTAAAGTAAATTATATATTCACAACTGAAAGAAAAGTATTTACATCAATGCTTGAAATTGCAAATAGTCCCAAAAAGTTGAATTTTGATTATAAATAGCCAAAGAAACAAGAGAATAAACAAGAGGGAAGGATGTTTCCTCTAAAGTTTGGAGGAGCTACTATTAAGTTGGGAAGCAAGATTTGATATTTCTTTTGTAATTGGCCCTATTAGCAATGAACTTTGGGATGCATTTTGGAGATTCTTGGCTAGTGTTGGGTAGTTGTAGTATATTTTGATTATTGTACAAAGTTTTGTAGATCTTTTGAGTCCTTTAGTAATGCATGTACCCGTCGCCTCCTCCAAGGAGCTAGAGCTTTAAAGATAAACTCTTTTGGCAAGCCTGATTAAGTGTTCCTCATCTTGGAGAACCTATCCCATTCCTGTATAAAAGTTTCTTTTATTGTAGACAACTAAGCAGAAAAGAAACCAATTATTAGAGTCCTATCTATCTTGGTTGATGTGGACGATAGTATTAAGTGCTATGTGGTCTTCTTTATTAGTAGGAAATAAACCTTGAGAATGCTAGTCATGTTCAATATTTTCCTTTAAAAAGAAGAAGGGGATATTTCTTTACCTTCAAACATACTATCATTTCTGGCCTTCCAAATCCTCCTCATTATTATAATGATTGTGTTCAACAAAGACGTTTGTGTAATATCTCACATTGGTCTGACTCCAGGGTTCCTAGGCTAAATGTGCATTCGAGGGTGTCTCATTGTGCTGAGCACTTTTGGGAGACTCAGGTTCGAGTCTTGCCAGGAACAAAATCGTACACCCAGTTAGTGGCAGCTAAGGTGGAGACAATATTAGTACTTAGTGGGCCCAGGTTGTTACAAATGGTATTAGAACTGCTCTGTGTGTACCGAAAGTGTGAATCTCGAGGACGAGATTGCTCCCAAGGGGGGTGGATTGTAATATCCCACATCAATCTCACTCCAAGGGAATTCTTGGGCTAAATGTGCATTCAAGGGTGTCTCATTATGCAGAACGCTTTTGGGAGACTAAGATTCGAGTTTTGCCAAGAACAAAATCCTACACCCAGTCAATGGTGGCTAAGATGGGGACAATATCGGTACGTAGTGGGCCTAGGTTGTTACAGTTTGATCTGAAGAGTTTGCTAAAGATGCACAATGTTAGCTCACAAACCTTCAAAAGATTCATTTCTTATTTTATTTGAAAATAACGATAAGTTTGAAGCAAACTATATTGTTGGGATCACTACAAGCGTACAAGATCGTAATAGTAACACACGGTAAATATCGAATGTAGTCCTCAGAGAATGGTATTTGGTTAAAATCTCAAATCTCAATTTAATTTGTCTCAATTTTATTAAGGTTCACAATGAAATTATATATTAAAAACTTAAATTAAATTAAAAGCAAATTGAAAGAAAGTGAATATTGAATCGAAAACTATATGAATTAAACATCTAGGATTGTAAAATCTCAAGTATTCCCCTTCAATTCCTATTTCAATTAATCTGATTATTAATGTTGTAGGTTATAACACTTTTACTAAAACCCTTCTCCCAATGTGCCTTAATACCTATTAGTTAAATTGCCCAATACCTCCTTCCGAGGCGTACAATCAATAAACTAATGCATTAAAATCTTAATTCCTATGCAATCTCCTAAAAAATCAACAACCTCCCGATCAATTGATTATTCTAGGTCTATATTTTCATTATCCAACTGTTAAACCTCTCTCCGGAGTTAGTTTAACAATCTGACATCAATCTATCTTTGGCCAGTAGATAAAAAACATTAAGAACACAAAATATAAAACAAAACATCATAATAGATTAATTGAACATCAAAATTAAAGGTTCCTACAATTGAAATCACATCCTAGAAATTAAAAGAACTTAGCTAGATATAGTTGAGAGAGTATTGAACAAAGAATTAAATTAAGTAAAGATCATATTAGACTAGACTTTGATCTTGTTCTTCACATTCTTGTTCTTTTCTTTTCTCTTCTCTTTTGGTCTCCTTTGCGCTCTGGCCGTTAGTAGAAATTCTCAACAACTAAATCATAAATGAATGAAAAGCTACGTGCAGGCCTCTTTATATAGGCATTGATTTACAAATTCTATTTGGACTCTAACTATAAGTTCTATTCACACAAGGACTGTGCTTCTTCACTAGATGCCCTTGCTTTATAGTTAATCTATGATTTTTGCCATCGCACTATTCATGTTCCAAATTCTTTGCCAATCGAGCCACAACTTATTCAACTTATTTACCTTTCTGCCATTCAGCTTTTGCTAGTAATGTCAATGCCCTTTTGCCATTATTACCTATTCTGCCACTCTCTATTTACAATTCTGTCATTGCTTTTGCCACAATTCTGCTCATGTTTTTCACTATAAATACCTATTCCACCACTCTCAATTGCACCCTAAATCATGTTCCAAATTTAATTCCACTCAGACCCATGGATTTTTGCTCAAATTATCTTTCTTGCCACCCAATTGTTTCCAGTCATGCCATAGCTTCATTTGCTTAATTACACGATTTTTCATTCTGCTATGCGCACAAATCATGCCCTAATTCATGTTCCAATTGGGTTCCTTCCCTTTGGCTTCTATTTACCATCTTGCCACTCAATTCATGTTATTTTCTTCATTGCTTTGAGCTGGACTGATTTGGTGGATGGGCAGGACCAAATTTTTGGGTTGGGCTTTGGCTACTTGTATTTTGTGTTGGATGATAAAAAAAGTTATGGGCCAAAATGTTTTTGGTTTTCTTGGACTTTGGGCTTTCTATCCTTCATGTCCTCTTGCATTCCTCACCCATTTATCCTGTATCTGCATAAACCACTAGAAACCTTCTTCGTGTAATACCTGAAATCTTAATGACGTAATAGTTGTAATACCTGAAATTTTAGTGACATAATAACCAAAATTTGATTTTAAAACACATATACGTATACATTTATATATAAATACATACATACATATATATATATATATATTTGTCATTGTTATGCAATTAATTAGTTAGCATAGAAGTATAAAGGAGTATACAATGATTAATATTAGACATAAAGAATTGTTGGGTAAATATATGCTTCTCTATTTGAATAAGAAAATAGTATTTTTATCATGATATTAATATAGAAAAGTATGTGTATAAAGTATTAATTAGATGCACTCATGAAAATAATATTTCGTTTAGTATGATGGTAATATACATAGAGAAGTAATGTGTAAAG
>JAJIYU010017742.1:0-11535 GCA_030144865.1 Tinospora cordifolia | reverse complement strand
GAAAATAATAGATGGTATTTATATAGAAAGAAGATTTGATATAATATAAATAATCATATCAATTTAAATAGTTACTTATAAGTTTATCATTTATATATAATAAAAATATTTAAAACACTTATTTCATTTATTTTTAAAAGTATTTATAATTAAAAAAGAAGAATAAATAAGATTGGGTTGGGTCGGTTCAGTTCGGGTTTTTAAGTATTCAACCAGCAACCCAACCCAAACCCTTCAGGTTAAGCATTTTAAAACCTAACCCAACCCAACTAACTAATGCAACCCAACCCAAACCAACCCAAAAGGTTTGGGTTGGGCAGGTTGGTTGGGTTGATGAACGCCCTTAACCAAACAGCATCATTGTGAACTTGAAATGCCCTTATTGAGTCCTAAAAGTTGTTTTGTGTATATCTGACTCTCGAATTTTCAACTGATGATAGCTTGACCTAAGATCAATCTTATAAAAATTAGTGGCTCCCCTCAATTGATCAAATAGGCCATCTATCCTTGGCAAAGTATATCTATTCTTTATGGTCACTTGATTTAATTTTCGATAATCAACACACAACCTCTAGATCCATCTTTCTTTTTCACAAATAATACTAGGCCTCCCCATGGTGATTCATTAGGTCAAATGAATCCCTTTTCACAGAGTTCATCTAGCTGTGTTTTGAGTTCAATCAATTATACAAACGACATTCTATAAGGAGGAATAGCTATAGGATTTGTGCCTAGATAAAGTTTAGTCTTGAACTCTACCTCTCTGTATGGTAGTCGTCCAGGTAAATCATCTATGAATACATCTACATATTCCTGTACCACGGGTATCTCCGAAGTTTTCTTAGGTTCTCTGGATCTAGTATCATCCTCTAGTAATTGTTTGAAGTCCTCACTCTACTTTAGACAATGTAACATGGCTGTCATAGGACTCCAAGGTAGTCTCTGCATATCTTTATTGACTTTTACTAACTCTTTAGATGGTAGAGTCAATGTAACTCTCCGTCTTGGGCAGAGCAAGTTGTTAGGTCAACCAGTCTATACCCAATATCACATCATACCCTTGGAAAGGTAATACCCTAAGGTCAGCAATTATCAGTTTGTTTCCAATTTTGATTCACATGTACAAACGTTTTGAGTAACTACATTATCGCCTATGGGAGTGGATACACACAATGGTTTTGGTGGTGTGGATGTCACTAGTTATAATTTCTTAACTAGTTCTTCTAACACAAATGATTTAATGGCACTCGAATCAAACAAGATCTCAATAGCAAAATTAAATAGTAGGAATGTATCTTCTATAGTCGGCATAGAGTCCACCTATCCATCCTCTATAACAAACACTTAGGCCTGATTTTGTTTGCTGTGTTGTTGTTACTACTATTGTGGTTGCTATTGTTGAGGATGCCTCTATTGTGGCTATTGTCGTTTCCGTCCACCTTGGTTTTTGTCCTGACAATTATTCTTATAATACCCTAAATTCTTCGTACTCAATTAAATAAAAAATTTATCATTTATTTAGAGAAATTTGGGTGCAAAATGAAATCGAACTCATTTCAGGGCTAAATCTGGCAGGTTCCAAAACTCTCATTTAGTGCCCCTTAGTAACCCAAAACAACTTGAAATGAATTAAAGTGACATGAACCAACTAAGGGGACAACATAACAAAAAATTAGAATAAATGATCAAGGTTAAGGTTTTCATTTGCCAAACGCCCTTCAGGGGGTCCAAATTAGAAAGAATTGTCATTTAGGGTACTTTAGGGGATGGAAATGACCCGAAATGAAATGGAATAACACAAACTAATAAAATGAATGACAAAAATTAAAGTAATTGGTCGAGGTTAAGGTTTTCATTTGTCAAACGCCCTTTAAGGGGTCCAAATTAAAAAGAATTGTCATTTAGGGTACTTCGAGGGATCGAAATGACTCAAAACGAAACGGAATGACATGAACTAACAAAATGAATGATATATCCAAAAGTAAGAACAATTAGCCAAGATTTGAATTTTCATTGCCTTGTGACCTCAGTGGGTCTTAAATAAGGAAAGTTTTTGAAGAAAAATCACCTAGGGTCAAACCATACCTTAAAATGTGCATTAGGTTAATGTGATTTCAAAACTATAGGATATAACTCATAATTCCATTTAAATAAGGAGATATTAATTTTTATTTGATTTTTGTGAACCCATAAAGTCATGACCACCCCCACTTGATTGTGTACACCCACACCCACTTAAGCCAAAATCGGCCCCACCACGTACATGTATGTGTGCACACATGTGAACAACCCTATTTGGATAGTTTCTTGGAACCAAGATGAGCATCTTTGACTATTGTATGGTGTCCTCTCAAATTTTGATATTGTATACCCATGCTTGATGTCCAAGAAATAAGAGAATGGAAAAATATTCCTTGTGTGTTTGTGTGATGAGCAAGCAAGGAAACCAAAAAGAAAGTTGCCATGAGCACATATAGGATGTCCCATTTGAATTAGAATATGATTTCAACCTCTTTTGTGTTCACACATAGTTAGGAAACAAGATTGTACTCATATCTTTTGAATTAGAAAGCCATAGTGGTCCCATTTGCCAACCATGAGCACACTTGCCCTCTTTATGCTTATCATCCCCTTATGAGTTTGGAAACATACCCAAACGTGGTGAGCTGCCCTAACTACCCTAGATGCCCCCTTGAGCTCATAAACACCTATAAATACCCCCTTTTGCTCACATTCATCTCATCCCAAAGCAAAGAGTTGACACTTCCCTCTTTGCTTGTTCTTGCCTTCTTCTTGGCACCCCTCCTCACTTTCTTTTTTTTTTTTTATTGTGTGAGAAGTTCTTATTTCAGTATTTTAAAGAATTGTTGAAGTAGTTTTGTTGGTGATTAGAAGATGTTGAAGTTCTAAAAGTGGTAGATAAGGGGAACCTCTGCCAGATTCTACAAAGAAACTCAGATTAAGGTGGGGGGGATTAAGGTGAAGAACAACTTTACTTTTTATAAAAGAAAATTAGAAGGTGAAAAATTAGGGCAATAAATTGAATGGAAGTCAAAAAAGATGCCCAAGGTGGTACCTCAGCTAGCCAAAGGTTGTGAGTCATCCAAACAAAACCTTAGGTCCAGGGGAAAGATCTTAGGTAGAAACGTGGTGTAGTTATGGGTGGCACAGTGAATCAAAAGCATAAATCTTTAGGACATAGGCTAGAGACTGAAAGTTGTATGAAAAACAGAAAATTGTTTGATTAGGACACGTGATCAGGAAGTTTCTGTATCTTTCGATTTCTATGTAGTATGGGATGCATAAGAATTTGGGGTTGTGGAGGAAGCCTGGACTCGAAGAATGATGGACCATGTGTGACGAATGATCGGTAACTCTGGCAGAATGGGTTTCTCTATGCTTGTTGGTATGGGATGGTGGAATATAGTGGGCTCGAAAACCTTAGTTATCAAGCAATTTGCGAAATTGTTTGGGTGTGGCTCTATTCTGGATGGAAGCCTAAGTAGAAGGGGTAGAGTGGTATGAGACACTTGAACCTGAAAGCTTAGGTAGAAGCTTGGAATCTTGTTTTGCTAGCTTGATTATATGATTGTTTGATATGCATGCTGTAATATTTACTTGCTTTAAGACCAAATGCTCTACCCATGCATGAAAAAAACCTAGAAGAAAAACCTTTAGGCCACTGAACAAATCGAGAACCTAAAGACATGAATCCAGGGTCATGATAGTACGAACCTTTGATGAAGCAAATATTAACGACCTACTTGATTTGTAGACGATGGTTGGGATAAGAAGGTACACTACTCGATCCACCACATCTGATGAGACTGAGCAACGGGAACGAAAAATGCCTAGCACGGATGGAGGCCATGATGAATGAGATGTCGCAGAAGGTGCTGGATCAGCTGTTGAGGGCACTTCCAGAAATAATCCTTTAGGTGGCTCCACAACCTCAAGTACCTAAACCCATCCAGGTTCAACAGTGAGCACCTGTGGCCCAAGATCCCGAACGTCAGAGGACTTAGGAGGGTTTGGAGAATGAGAAACAGAGGAAGATGTTAATAGAGCTACAGAAGCTCCATACTCCTTCATTTGATGAGACTACAGATTGCATCTCAGTGGACCACTGGTACCAAGAGATGGAGGAAATTCTCAATGTACTTAAAGTAACTAGGTCGAGATGGGTGGCATTGGCCACGCACCAATTCAAAGGACTAGCTAGAAGTTGGCGGTGTATGATGAGGATGGATCCTAATACAGATGTGGATGCCATGACCTGGGAGAACTTATTGGGAATCTTTTATGAAAAGTTCTTTTTAGAGGCAACCTTGAGCAAGCTACAAAAAGACTTTGTTCGACTGAATCAGAGGGACATGACTGTAGTTGAATATGAAAAGAAGTTTACCGAACTGGCCAAATTCTCCCCAGATCTGATAAAAAGGGAAGAGAAACAAAAGGCCAATAGATTCGCACAGGGTTTCAAGATGGAGATTCGGAAGATATTGAAAACCCTGAGCCTAAAGACTTACAAAGACGTCGTCGGAAAGGCCCTAACACTAAAATAAGAACTCAACCTAGAACAAAGATTGAGGGGTAAGAATAAGAGGCCCAAGAATGAAAATGATTAAGGGGCTCAGAAGAAAACAAAGAATGGAGAGAAAGCACCACATACACAGAAACAAGGGTAGGCCAAGAACGAGTCAAGGAAACAAGCAAGGAAGCAAGGGCTTTGTTTTGTGTGCAACCAGAAAAGTCATCTGGCTAGAGATTGTCCTAATGCACAGGCTCAACAAGGAGGAGGTCAAAACGATCTTCCACAACAAGGAGGAGGTCAAAACGATCTTCCACAGAGGAGACAACAGCAGTCGAATGTCAATCAGGGGCATAACCAGGGTCGTGGGCAGAGTCAGGCTAGAATTTCTGTTGTTGAGGCTCAGGAAGACTAGGTCCCTACAATGGAAGGTACATTTTTGTTGTTTAATGTTGGCGTGAAATTGTTGTTTGACTGGGTGCCTCTAAATCTTTTATTTCTGAGGAACTAGCTAATAGTTTACAACTTATGACGAAAACACTATCTATAACTTTGAATGTGTCCACACCCATAGGGACCACTGTGACTTGAAAAAGAATATGTAGTTGTAACCTAAGGTTTGAGGATAAATTCTTAATAGTTGACTTGTATAACTTACCTTTTTATGGCTATGATGTAATATTGGGAATGAACTGGTTAGACTAGTACCAAGCCCAGATAGATTGTCCTAGAAGACGGGTGACCATAACCCTACCTTTGGGGGAAACTTATCGAATCAATGGGGATATGTGGAGATTACCAAGAAGTCCAGCTATAGCCATGTTGAACTGCTTAAGGCAGAAGAATGAGTTCGAGGAAATATCTGCGGAAGAACCTGTTGAACTAAAGAGAATCCAAGACCTGCCAGTGGTTAGTGAGTACGAGGATGTGTTCCTAGATGACTTACCTTAACTTCCGCCAACTAGAGAGTTAGAGTTCAGGATTGAACTTTACCCTAGAACCAACCCTATCGCCATACCTCCTTATAAGATGGCGCCGATAGAACTAATTGAGTTAAAGTTTCAACTCGATGAGCTCCGATAAAAAGGCTTTTATCAAGTCGAGTGAGTCACCTTGGGGAGCTCCAGTACTATTCGTGAAGATGAAGATGGTTCTATGAGACTTTCTTTTGATTGTCGAAAGTTGAACCAAATTACGTTGAAGTAAGTATCCTTTGCCAATAATTGATGACCTATTTGTTCAATTGAGAGGAGCTACTCATTCTCAAAAATTGATCTTAGGTCAAGATATCACCAGTTAAGAATCAAGGAGTCTGATATACACAAGATTGACTTCAGAACAAGATATGGACACTTTGAGTTCACTGTGATGCCTTTTGGTTTGACCAATGCCCCAGCAACATTCATGGACTTGATAAACCGAGTGTTTAGACAATACCTTGACCATTTTGTGGTGGTATTCGTATATGAAATTCTAATCTACTCCAAGCCAGAGGCTAAACACTTAGAACACTTGCAAATAGTGTTGGAGACCCTTAGAAGGCATCAATTATATGCCAAGTTCAGCAAGTGTGAGTTTTGGATGAAGACGGTCAAGTTCCTTGGCCACATACATGTTTGTGTGCACACATGTGAGCAAACCTATTTAGATAGTTTCTTGATACCAAGATTAGCATCTTTGACTATTATATGATGTCCTCGCAAATTTGATATTGTACACCCATGTTTGATGTCCAAGAAATAAGAGAATGGAAAAATATTCCGTATGTGTTTGTATTATGAGCAAGCAAGGAAACCAAAAAGGAAAGTTGCCATGAACACATATACGACATCCCATATGAATTAGAATATGATTTAAACTTTTTTAGTGTTCACACGTCGTTAGGAAAAAAGATTGCACTAATATCTTTTAAATTAGAAAGTCATAATAGTTTCATTTGCCAACCATGAGCACACCTGCCCTCTTTATGCAAATCATTCCCTTATGAGTTTGGAAACATGTCCAAACATGGTGAGCTGCCCTAGATGCCCCCCTTGTGCTCATGAACACCTATAAATACCCCCTCTTGCTCATATTTATCTCATCCCAAAGCAAAGAGTTGACACTTCTCTCTTTGCTTGTTCTTTCCTTCTTCTTGGCACCTCTTCTCACTCTCTTTTCTTTCTTGTGTAAAAAGTTCTTATTTCAGTATTTTAGAGAGTTGTTAAAGTAGTTTTGTTGGTGATTAGAAGATCTCGAAGTTCTGAAAGTGGTAGATAAAGGGAACCTCTATCAGATTTTACAAAGAAACTCATATTAAGGTAGAGGGGATTTCTTGAACTTCTACTTTGCTCTTTCAAATTTCTAGCATGTTCATGCTTATTTCAATGCTAGTTTTTAGCATGTTTTATTTTAGTTTCAGCATGTTTTTATGTTTTAATCACTCATGAGAGCATGTCATGCTTAGAATCCATGTTTAGGATTTAATTCAATGTTTCAAGCATGCTATGTAATGTTTATATGCTTTCTGGTTTGTTTAAAATTCTGATATTTACATTTTTAATTTCTTTTATGATTATGTGATTCTTAAATATAAGAAATTGAAGATAAGAATCACGTATTATTATAGTGACCCGTATGGGTGTTCTTAACACATGCTTGGAGTGTGTGGTTTCGAGCGCAACTAAGGGATACTTGGTATGTGGCATCCTATGAAAAGTAACAAAGAAATGTCTTTCTACCCTAAAGAGGGGTATCTAAATTAACAAGATAAAGGAAGTAGAACCTATTTCAGTCTTAACATCAACTATAACAAAATAGTTTCTTGAATCAATTAATGCATGAAAGTGTTTGAATTTGGATGTACTATTGATTTGAAATAGTAACTTAGTTGTTTAATGAATGATCCACTAGGCTATGTACTCATCCCTTCTTTTTATTTTCCAAAAAATTGAAATGCATGATCAAGCTTGCTAAGGAATTAGAAAGTCTATTTTTAGAAGACTTCTATGTAAAGGCATATTGCCCAAATTTTGAATAAAGACATTCGCTAAATTTTTGTTTTAAATTTTAGAGTTACGTACTCTTTCTTTTAATTATATGAATTCAATAATGTATTTCTTTATTTTGTTTTGAATAAACAAAGAGTTTGAATTTTTTTTTATTTACTTGTATTATCTTGTTGAAAATTAAACTCAATGGAAGTAAATTTATGAGTATTTAAATAAGTATTAGAATAAAGAAATTGAGATACAAGTTATGTACTTGTAAATGTAACATAGGACCCAACCTGCCTTATGGTTGAACTTAAACCTATTTCTAGGGGGTTGGGTGTTATAATTCTGCCCTTGGATTTGTCTTTGTGGTCCCTGGTTCTGACAATCCCTAGCAAGATTTCGCTTTTGCCCACAATTGAAACAAGCTCCTTGTTTGCGAGCTTGTTGCTTGTCAGCTCTACCCTAAGTCTGCTACCTCTGAGGCTGATTTCTATTCTATTTTTTCTGATTCCCTTGGAACTCTTTTCCATTACTTGGCTTCTTGCCTTTATTTTTCAACTTCTATTCAACTTTGATCTCTCTCTGCGTCACTAGTGTTCTCTCCACTACTTCGCTATAAGTTTTCAATCCCATTGGATTCACCACTTTGCGAATTTTAATCTTCAAGCCTTCTGCAAATCTGCGAGCCTTCATTTCCTTAGCCCTGACCAATTTGGGTGCAAATTTGGCCAATTTAGTGAATTTGACCTCATATTTAGATACAGTGATGTCTCTCTGAGTCAATCTGATGAAATCAAACTGCATCTTCGCTTGTATAGCTTCTGAAATGAATTTCTCGTAAAAAAATTCTTTGAATTCTTCCTATTTCATATGTCGAACGTCAGTATTTGGATTTTTCTTTAGCATCCGCCACCAACTCCTGGCTAGTCCCTTGAACTGATGTGTGGCCAGCACAACTCTAACTCTTAGTACCAATGATCTACAGCCATGTTGTCAGACGTACCATCAAACTGTGAGGGTCTGAGTTTCTACAACTCTATCAACATTTCCCTTTACACCTTATCCTCAATATTTTCATGTGGAATCTGTAGACTGGAACCTCTTGCATAGCTGCCAACCATTGTACTAGAATCTAGTCTTGCAGCTGTACTTATATCTGAGGTTGTGTCACTGCCTGTGGCTGCACCTGTGCTAGAATCTATGGCAGCACTTGAGGCAGTGCCCTCAATACCTTTTCGAAAACCTATCGAGAGAGCTCTATTACCATTTCTAGTGATAATATCATTCCGACTAAGGTTGTTGTTGCCACTGGTGCCCTTTGATCCCTTTGACTAGATGCATCAGTATTTTCAGCCCTTGCCGCATTTTCTCGAGTCCTTGCCATTATCTACAAGTCTAAAGCCATTTTAGTATCCAATAAGGTATCCTAATGAAAAAAAACATTTCAAGGAAAATATTGATTCGGGGTACACAACCTTTCTTTCTTTATCCTTGAGATACAAAATGTTTTTCTAGACTTGAGAAAATAGCGTCCTTTCCCTAGTAATTTGTTGTGTCTATTTTCTCAAGTTTTTGTTTCATCCGTGTTAATTTGACACTACATTTATGTCTCTAGGTTCTTGATTTGTTTAATGACCTGTTAGTTCATGCCTCTAAGTTCTATTTGAGGTTTTTCAAGGTTTTCTAATGTCATTGCGTACAATATTTTGGTCTCAAATTTAAATTATCATAGCATACACATTTCAAGGGCATAGTCAAGCATACAAGTAAAGCATTAACACATCTCATCAAAACCAGCATTCTAGTATAGAGAAATCCCAAGCTTTCACTTATACCTTTGGGTTTGAGCGTCTCATACCACTCTTGCCCATCGACATAAATTTTCACTTAGAGATCTAATTACACCCAAATAATTTCACAAGTATTTCGATGTCCAAGGCTTCCCAAGTCCCTTTACACTTGACTGTCTCATACCAGCCAAGCGTAGGGAAACAAGTTCGTCCAAAGACATCCATCACTCACCAAACATAGTTCATCATTCTCTGGGTCCAAGATTCATCCATATCCCTGGATTTTTATGCATCCCATACCTGTGACACCTCGAAATTTTTGCGAGCGCATTACGTCGCGAGTCAAAATAAAATAAAATATTATTTCGTAAGAAAATAAAATTTTAAAATAAAAATAGCAAAAAGGAAAAATAAAAATGAAATAAATAATAATTTTTACAAAAAAAGAATTTATAATAATAAAATAGATTTTGAGAACTTGTAATGTTTTACAAGAAAAAATAATAATAATACGAGCTTCACAAAATAGAAAATATTTGAAATAAATAAATAAATAAATAATATATTTACACTAATAATAATAATAAATGAATTAGAATCATGTTCAATTTAAATACAGATGTAGACTATGCTTCGGAGTAAATATATTATTTCATAGCTCACTTGCACAAGCGCGACGGCGCGAGTAATGCGAAAATGAAATAGATCATTTGATCGAAAAATAATAAATAATAATAATAATAATAATAGTAGTAGTAGTAGTACTAAATGCATGAGAAATAAAATTTTATGATAAAATATTGTTTGTGGGATAGAATTATTAAATGAAAATGAAATTTAAGAGGGAAGAACAAAATAAAATAAAATAATAATTTAAAATAAATAAATAAATTTGGGTATAAATTTTGAAATTAATAAAGAAGAAGAAGAAATTTTGGAAAAAAAAAAAGGAAATCACAACCAAACCAGAATTTTCTAAATTCTGGTTAGGCGGTGATTCCAGAAATTGAAAGAAGAATCGAGGAAGTGAAAGAAGGAAAAAGCAGCTGCCATTGGTGAAAATGAAACCTGCTGGTGCTTTGTTTTGGAGATGAAGGAACCGGTTGCTGCAGATTGTGAAGAAGAACAGAGGACGGAATGGAAAAGGGGAGCTGGCCTTCCTTGTAAAGCTGCTGTGATGGACGAACAAAGGATGAATTGGAACAACGGGGGGTGTGTGCTGGCGGAGGGAGGAGGAAAGGTAGCTGTAGATTTTGAAGGAAGAAGAAAAGGGATGGCTATGCATGAAGAGGAGGAACAGAGAAGAGAAGATGAAGAAGAAGCTGTAGGCTGCTACTCCTGGGCGTCGTTGCATGAGCAGAGGAAGGAAATGGAAGTAGAGCAAGGCTACTGCTCCAAGCTGCTGCTACTGTTGCTGCCGCTGCTAGTTGAAGAAGAAGAACCAAGACGGGCTGAGCAGAGCAAGAACAAAGGAGAAGGAGCAAAGCAACACAGTTTGCTGTTGCTGCTGCTATTGGTATTGTTATTGCTGATGTCGTCGCTACTGCTGCTGTAGCTATAAGTGCTGTTGGTTGGGTTGTTGTTGGTTGCTGCCTGATTACTGTCCGTGAGGCAGAGGAAAGGGGCGAGCAGCAGTTCTGTTTGTGAAATGACGAACATCAGTTGTTGTTGTAGGCTTGGGCAATTCAATTTGACCAGAAGAAAAGGGGAAGTTGCAGGATCTTGAGCAGCAAACCATTCAGCTAAAAGTTGTTGTATCTCGCGTAAGGAAGACCGAATAGGATTTAGGTTTTCCTGGTTATATGGGGTGTCAAAACAGAGAACAATCTGAATTTTTGGGACCCAAATTTTCTAGTTTGATTTAGATTTTCATTGCTGGAAATTAATTTAGTGTGGTTGATTTTGATTTCCATGGTTGCTGGCCGTGAAGACAAATCTGGGTTTTTGGTGCTATTTGGGGCATGAAAAAGAGGATTGAATTTGCTGGTCCGTCAAAAACAAAGATGGGGTTGCTCGGTGGTAGATTTTTGGACATGAAATTGTGATTTGGACAATCTAATCCATGAAGAAGAACGGAGGAAATCACAAATCTGGTGTGTTAGTTCGTGAAGAAAGTTCTGCTGGTGTGTATGTTAATATATTAGATATTATAATATCTATAAGATATTATTAGATTATATATAAGATATTATATAATTATATTGTATCCAAAATATATTATTCTATATCTAAAAGATAT
>JAJIYU010017741.1:2500-11541 GCA_030144865.1 Tinospora cordifolia | reverse complement strand
ATGTTCCCAATATTATATATTTCCTTGAAAGGGGTGCGCAACCTACAGGAATTGTTCATGATATTTCAAAGAAGGCAGGTGTTTTTCAGGAACTTCTCATTAATCAAACGAAATTCAAGTCAATTAATGACTAAATAAATATGAATGTGGTGCCCTTTATGCTAGCTTTGTCTAATTTTATCTTTACTCCATTTTCTCCATTTTTTTACTCTATTTATACTTATTTACTATTCTATTAGTTTGGTCTCATATGATTTCATATTCAAATTTAATAGTTCCTATAATATTATTAATATAATATAGGATTTCATATATCATATTATATGATATGATTTCTATGATTTCCTATTCCATTATTTTTTCATTATTTCATATTCTTTTATATTTCTAATCCTAATCTTATATATTGATAATTCATAATATATTTCATAATTGAAATTGATTTTAAATAAAAAATCAAAATATAAGTATAAAAAATAGAATATAATATTTAGAATATATATTATTAATATTCTATTAAATTAAAATATTACAATACAAATCGAATATATATCTTATATAATGATATAAGATGCATTAAAAAATGAATAGAGGAGCTAATAGGATCTATAAGATTCTGGGATTACTCCCAATCGCGTGGTTTTTTTTTTTGAGACCCTGCAAAAAATGGGTTGAACTTACTTATTCCATCTTTATAAATATTGCCTAAACCTGAGATTTTCTTCTTCTTTATTTATAATAAATATTGTTTATATTATTTTATTTAATTAAATTCAATAATTAAATTGAATATTGAATCTCTTTTCTCTACCCACATTTATATTTATTATTTATTTATTAGAAATGTGTATTCTTGTCGCAATGCCAATTCAACACAAGCCTACTTTTGTGTTGTATTGAAATCTTTTTCATTTCTTTTGTTTTCTCAATGTTCATATTGACAATAGTGTATTGACCAAATAGAATTCGATCGTGGATAAATAGGTCTATTTATCTCTGTCTCAAAAAAAAAATCAAATCAGTTTTAGTTTTTACTTTATTTTATACAAATGTTATACAAATAATAGGTTCCTTAGATTTGATGTAACATAAGAAGTCTCTTCTGATTAAATTTTAAAAAGTTTTATTTTTTAAATAAAAAAAGGAGGATAAAGATAAATTTTCTATACTTATCATTTCTCTGTGAATCTTGTTTATTTTTGTCTGATATGTTTGTTTAATTTTATGCTCAAAATCCATTATCAAACAAATGCATTTTTTTTACATTTGTTGCATTGCTAGTTCAATGTTTTGGTGGGTCGTGGAATCCAATCTCTTTATTATGTCGATTTTGATTGTATCTACACGCCATAATTACAATTACATTGTTCGGGTTACTAACCCAACAGTAGAGTACTCAACTTTTAAGTGCGGCTAGAATCTTTTACACATTTGGATGAAGTAATGGATTGTCCATACTATTGGTAAAGTTTGTAAGACCACGACTAATCCTCAAAGGAAATGAATGGAAAAAATAGCATGTCGTATTAATGAAGAACTCAAAGAGAGCATGATCCTTACCGGATCCATACAAAATCTTGTTGAAAGCACGCAAAAATCAATTCATGTCTGGTTTAGGTCGAGTGAATAAATGGATAGAGCCCTACGGCTCCAATTATATAGGAAAACAAAAAGCAACGACTTTTTGTTCTTAATTCAAATGATTACCCAATCTAATTAAACGTCAAAATATATTAGTGCCCGATGCGGGAATGAAATGGTATGAATATGACCCTCATTGTGCATCTTGACCAATTGTATCATTTCTTTGTGGATTCCTATACGAAGCTTTTGCATATGTGGCTCTAGGTACTCCTTTATCATTTTGTCCAAATGGAATAGTTCTTCTAATTCTATGAATTCTTCTAGAATGCCATTTTCTTGAATATCGTTCAAAAAAGTTTCGGATCGCTTAGTATTACTTCTTTGGTAGCCATTTTGGATTCCTTCGATATGAGCATCAGGAACTGTCTCAATAACAGACGATAACTGATAATTAGAAAGACATGTACTATTTGTTCAAATTGGAATTCCCATTAGAAAAAACTCCTTATTGTCAACTTCAAAATGAATCCATCTGATTTCGTTGCAATCCCTATTCTACTACTTCTTATATTCTATTCAATATTCAAGGAATATTTTTACATTCTATTCTAGATCAAATAGAGTTATTGAACTTTCATTCGAATTATAGATGCGTGAAATAGAAATAAATAAATAAATAAAGAAAAAATAGGGCTTCATTGATATTTCGTAATTTTTCAGATTGCAGTAAAAACGAAAAAAATGAACCAAAAGAGTTATGCACCATGAACTTTGTACTGCGCACATCACTCCGAAAGGGTCTAGAAAATAATGCTCCAATTGGGCTCCCCTATTGAAAGTGGTGACATTCTCGCTTTCGCTCATACACACTCGCTTGCGCGAATGCTTCCCTCTCAGGCAGAACGCTCCCCTATTGAAAGTGGTGACGAAATGTATAACTTGTACAAATCTTTCCATTTTCCAATTCGATCTAACCCATTCGTTCGTAGAGTTATTCACTCGATCGCAGACATTTCTGGAACACCTCTAACAGAGGGACAAATAGTCAATTTGGAAAGAACTTAATGTCAACCTCGTTTAGATATGAATCCATCTGATTCAGAAGGGACTACTAGATTTGAATGAAATCCAATCAGATTCAAATATTTCCTATTAATCCCTTTCAAAGAGAAACAATGTGGGTGGAGGGTTCGCATCTTTTTTTTAGAACGAGCCCATTTTTATGCGATTTCGTACTGTACAATTTCTTCATTTTGTTTGTGGGATTATTTTCCCACTAGAGGTAATGAGAAGAATTTTCGAATGGATTGTTAACTATGCTTAGATCGCGGATAAATGGAAATTTTATTGATAAGACCTTTTCAATTGTAGCCAATATATTATTACAAATAATTCCGACAACTTCAAGAAAAAAAGAGGCATTTACCTATTACAGAGATGGTGTGATTTGATTCTTTTTTTTTTATCAGTCTTATGAGAAGGACACGTGATTCGGGATACCATGGAATAGGGTTATGTACTCCCAACAATTTTTTTCCTAGGTGTTCATTTTGTGTGGGCTTTCAGTTTAATGTTTCTATTCAGTGGTCGTGGTTAGTGGCAAGAACTTATTGAATCTATCGTTTGGGCTCATAACAAATTAAAAGTTGCTCCTGCTACTCAGCCTAGAGCCTTGATCATTGTACAAGGACGTGCTGTAGGAGCAACCCATTACCTTCTGGGTGGAATTGGCACAACATGGGCATTCTTCTTAGCAAGAATTATTGCAGTAGGATAATGGCTAGGAGGATTTGAAAGGCATTATGGCATTAAGATTTCCAAGGTTTAGCCAAGGCTTAGCTTAGGACCCCACTACTCGTCGTATTTGGTTTGGTATTGCTACCGCACATGACTTCGAGAGTCATGATGATATTATTGAGGAACGTCTTTATCAGAATATTTTTGCTTCTCACTTCGGGCAGTTAGCAAAAATTTTTCTGTGGACTTCCGAAAACCTGTTTCATGTAGCTTGGCAAGGAAATTTTGAGTTATGGGTGCAGGACCCTTTACATGTAAGACCTATTGCTCATGTAATTTGGGAACCTCATTTTGGTCAACCGGCTGTGGAAGCCTTTCCTCGAGGGGGTGCTCTCGACCTAGTGAATATCGCTTATTCTGGTGTTTATCAGTGGTGGTATACAATCGACTTACACACTAATGAAGAGATTTATACTGGAGCTATTTTTCTATTATTTCTTTCTACTATATCCTTAATAGCGGGTTGGTTACATCTACAACCAAAATGGAAACCAAGCGTTTCGTGGTTCCGGAGATATCTAAAATAGATTCAATAAAATTGACAAGAAGAGTATAGTACTAATTACTCATGCTACTTCTAATAGGCCATGAACTAGATCATAATCATTCTCAACGGATCCATAAGAAGTGATCCAATTTCTTTCATCGGGTCTGGGTGGAGACCAAAGATCTTGAGCGATCGATCCGGCAGAACAATTCAAAAGATAAAGAAGTATCGTGAATTTTTTCATGCTCGTTCCAAGCTCGAAATACCATTTAAACAAATAAGAATCCCCTTCCTTACATGATTTCTTCTTCATATAGATAGATATTGGATCTATGAGGCAATTACTTAGAAGTACATTTTGTGTAGTAGCCCTTCCTATCTGGTAGAAAAGAATCCCATGATCCTGAACCGACCTTACTTGGGATCACAAATCCCAAGTTTGTCTATGAAGAGCGGATCTAATTGTATTAGTCTCTATAATGGATTTCTTCTGTGTAATTCTAATTGATAGGGCCTCATTGGTAAGTGCTACAAGATCTCATGCATTGGAACCCATGTTATGGACCCAAATCCATTAGTATGGAACGTTTTCTTTTCCAAGTAAAATCCCTAGTATATGAAAGGGAGAAAAAGTGCTTTCATTGTTGTGGAATAAGAAGCCTTCATATCTTAATGCATGTATTTGATTGGAAAGGGATATAACTTAGTGGTAGAATGTCACCTTGACGTGGTGGAAGTCATCAATTCGAGCCTGATTATCCCTAAACCCAATGTGAGTTTTTCTATTTTGACTTGCTTCCCAGCCGTGATCGAATGAGAATGGATAAGAGGCTCGTAGGATTGACGTGAGGGGGTAAGGATGGCTATATTTCTGGGAGCAAACTCCAGGTGAATAAGAAGCGCATGGATACAAGTTATGCCTTGGAATGAAAGACAATTCCGACTCTACTTTGTCTATAAACAAGGAAGCTATAAGTAATGCAACTATGAATCTCATGGAAAGTTTGATCCTTGCTCAGGATGAACGCTGGCGGCATGCTTAACACATGCAACTCGGACTGGAAGTGGTGTTTCCAGTGGCAGATGTGTGAGTAACGCGTAAGAACCTGCCCTTGGAAAAGGAACAACAGTTGGAAACGGCTGCTAATACCCTGTAGGCTAAGGAGAAAAAGGAGGAATCCGCCCGAAGAGGGGCTTGTGTCTGATTAGACAGTTGGTAAGGCAATAGCTTACCAAGGCGATGATCAATAGCTGGTCCGAAAGGGTGATCAGCCACACTGGGAATGAGACACGACCCAGACTCCTACGGGAGGTAGCAGTGGGAAATTTTCTACAATGGGGGAAAGCCTGACGAAGCAATGGCGCGTGGAGGTAGAACGCTAGCGAGTCGTGAACTTCTTTTCCTGGAGAGGAAGCAATGACGATATATGGGGAATAAGCATCGGCTAACTCTGTGCTAGCAACCGCGGTAAGACAGAGGATGCAAGCGTTATCCGAAATGATTGGGCGTAAAGTGTCTGTAGGTGGCTTTTCAAGTTCGCTGTCAAATCCCAAGGCTCAACCTTAGACAGGAGGTGGAAACTGCCAAGCTGGAGTACGGTAGGGGCAGAGGGAATTTCTGGTGGAGCGGTAAAATGCGTAAAGATTAGAAAGAACACCAATAGTGAAAGCACTCTGCTAGGCCGACATTGACACTGAGAGACAAAAGCTAGGGGTGAGAATAGGATTAGATACCCTAGTAGTCCTAGCCATAAACGATGGATACTAGGCGCTGTGCGTATCGACCCGTGCAGTGCTGTAGCTAATGTGTGAAGTATCCCGTCTGGGGAGTACGTTCGCAAGAATGAAACTCAAAGGAATTGATGGGGGCCCGCGCAAGTGGTGGAGCATGTGGTTTAAATAGTCGATACTAGTGGAAGGATTCCTCTTTGGATAATAAGTACTGTAACTGATATTCTTGTGATCTGTTTAATAGGTGTTTTCTTTTATGGTTCATATTCTAGATTGGGTTCATCCCTATAACAATTGTATGATCACGGGGGAGGAGCAAGTCAAAATAAAAAAACTCACATTGGGTTTAGGGATAATCAGGCTTGAATTGATGACTTTTACCATGTCAAGGTGACACTCTGTCGAATGGATCAGAAAAGGAAGAGTTCCATTACAAACCATTCGAACTAAAATTGATTATTTCTCCTATATAGTTCAAACTATTTACGGGGCATTAGGCATAAAAATTTGGATATTTGCAAACATGGAATAATGGTCCTTTCTTTTTTTTGCTCAATAAAAAATGAGCAATTCTTATTCCTCTAAAATTTTCATTCTTCTAATTCTAAGTATATAGGGTTGAATAAAAATTCTCATACAGTGATTTGATTGATTATGAAAAAAGATAATTCTTGGTTCAGTTCTCCACCTTAATGACAGAAAAAAGGATTGATCAAATTCTATTGAGTCTGACTCATAGTGATCATTTATCAAAGAATGACTTTGGTTATCAAATGATTGAACAACCGGGATCAGTTTACTTACAATACTTGGTTAACATTCATAAAAAGTATTTAATCACTTATGAGTTCAATAGATCTTGTTTAGCAAAAAGATGGATATTCCTTGCTCATTATCAGACAATCACTTATTCACAAACCTCGTGTGGGGCTAATAGTTTTCGTTTCCCATCTCATGGAAAACCATTTTCGCTCCGCTTAGCCCTATCCCCCTCTAAGGGTATTTTAATGATAGGTTCTATTGGAACTGGACGATCATATTTGGTCAAATACCTAGCGACAAACTCTTATGTTCCTTTCATTATGGTATTTCCGAACAAGTTCTTGGATGACAAGCCTAAAGGTTATCTTATTGATGATATCGATTTTGATTATAGTGACGATATTGATGATAGTGATGATGATGACCTTGATACGGAGCTGCTAACTATGACGAATGAGATAACTATGTATAATATGACATCGCAAATAGATCGATTTGATATCACCCTTCAATTTGAATTAGCAAAAGCAATGTTTCCTTGCATAATATGGATTCCAAACATTCATGATGAATTACTTATCCCTCGGTCTATTAGTGAACTATCTCTGTAGGGATTGTAAAAGATGTTCCACTAAAAATATTTTTGTTATTGCTTTGACTCATATTCCCCAAAAAGTGGATTCCGCTCTAATAACTGCGAATAAATCAAATACATGCATTAAGATACAAAGGCTTCTTATTCCACAACAACAAAAGCACTTTTTTACCCTTTCATATACTAGGGGATTTCACTTGGAAAAGAAAATGTTCCATACTAATGGATATAGGTCCATAACCATGGGTTCCAATGCACGAGATCTTGTAGCACTTACAAATGAAGCCCTATTAATTAGTATTACACAAAAGAAATCCATTATAGACACTAATACAATTAGATCCGCTCTTCATAGACAAACTTGGGATTTGCAATCCCAAATAAGGTCGGTTCAGGATTATGGGATTCTTTTCTATCATATAGGAAGGGTTGTTGCACAAAATGTACTTCTAAGTAATTACCCCATAGATCCAATATCTATCTATATGAAGAAGAAATCATGTAAGGAAGGGGATTCTTATTTGTACAAATGGTACTTCAAGCTTGGAACGAGCATGAAGAAATTAACGATACTTCTTTATTTTTTGAGTTGTTCTGTCGAATCGGTTGCTCAAGATCTTTGGTCTCCACCCGGACCTGATGGAAAAAATTGGATCACTTCTTATGGATCCGTTGAGAATGATTCTGATCTAGTTCATGGCCTATTAGAAGTAGAAAGCTTTCTAGTGGGATCCTCATGGACAGATTAAGATTGTAGTCAGTTTGATAATGATCGGTGATATTGCTTCTTTAGTCTAAACCAAGGAATCCCTTAGATATGATGCAAAATGGATCTTGTTCTATCGTTGATTAGAAATTTCTATATGAAAAACATGAATCGGAGTTTGAAGAAGGAGAAGGAGAAGGAGCCCTCGACCCGCAACAAATAGAGGAGAATTTATTCAATCACATAGTTTGGGCTCCTAGAATATGGCACCCTTGGGGTAATCTGTTTGATTGTATCGAAAGACCCAATGAATTGGGATTTCCCTATTGGGCCAAGTCATTTCGGGGCAAGCGGATCATTTATCATAAAGAGGATGAGCTTGAAGAGCATGATTCAGAGTTCTTGTAGAGTGGAACCATGCAGTACCAGACACGAGATAGATCCTCCAAAGAACAAGGCTTGTTTTTAATAAGCCAATTCATTTGGGACCCTGCGGATCCATTCTTTTTCCTATTCAAAGATCAACCCTTTGTCTCTGTGTTTTCACGTCGAGAATTCTTTGCAGATCAAGAGATGTCAAAGGGGCTTCTTACCTCCCAAACAAATCCTCCTACATCTATATATAAACGCTGCTTCATCAAGAATACACAAGAAAAGTACTTCGAATTGTTGATTCATTGCCAAAGATGGCTTAGAACCAATAGTTCATTATCTAATGGATCTTTCTGTTCTAATACTCCATCCAAGAGTTATCAGTACTTATCAAATCTATTCCTATCTAACAGAACGCTATTGGATCAAATGACAAAGACATTTTTGAGAAAGAGGGGGTTTTTCCCGGATGAAATGAAACATTTGATTAATGTAATAGGAGAAAGATTTCATATTCCTTAGTTGGAAAGATATGTGGCGATGAAAGGGGCATTAAGTGGAACAGAATTGACCGGGTGGTAGAGTCGTGGAAACACTTGTTTCTTCCATATTCTTTTTTACCTTAGCTCCATGGAACTTTATCCGCTGGGTTATGGGCGGACATTTTACAAGAGGTTTCTATTGTATCAATTCACCCCGTGTGATTTCTATTGAAGTATTACTCGGGGGGTGGCTGTAGGTCGGACGATTTCAAAGCGGAATCCCCATTCATTAGATAGAGAAGATCACCAAGATTTCGTGATCCTCTGTCGAACGAAGCTATATTTCTAACCTATCAGTAACTAATGATCAAATGAGACACAAATGTTTAGCTCGGACTCAAATCATGGGGATCGCCAGAATACTTCGTATCAACAGATACTCGGTATATCAATATCGATTTGATCCAAGATCTCTTATTGAATTGATCATTCAATGAGCATGCTCAATACTATGCCTGGAAGATG
>JAJIYU010017740.1:0-11534 GCA_030144865.1 Tinospora cordifolia | reverse complement strand
CAATGCAAAGTTATTCTTCTTCTTTGAGTTGATTGAGAATGGAATGGATGTGATGTTGTTCAGCAATGATAAACGCCAGATGAGCTTTCAAATACCCAATGTAGCTCTGTCAATCAGTCATGGTAGCAAGGGCATTAGCAGAGGTGGTCGTCTGTGGACCAATCGGCCACTCCCCCTCAATGTCAAGCGTATGAGACCCTTCGAAAGTCTTTCGCAAGATACAAATCTCCCCCTGAATTGGTGTCCTCTCTGTGGGAGGAATTTGAAACTTATATTTTTTTGGCCAGATATGCAGTGATGGTGCATGGCAGCAACAACTTGTTGTAACTCAAGGCAGAGTCAACAGTCTTGATAATTGAGTCGAGCATAATCTGCCTCACGTTAATTGGATTTCATGTGCTGATGGCATAGATAAGAACTGCTCTGTCATGAAATACAGTGCTTGGTTGTTAGCATCCAAACAGCCAAGCACTGTATCCAAACAGAAGTGGACATCCGAAACAGTAAGAAGTGCTTGGCTGTCAGGCAAGAGACTTTGACGCCTTCAACCCCGGGCCATGTAGATTCGGGATCACCCGTCAGCACCTTAGCTACTTCATCCATATCTATATCTAATGCAAAGGGTTGCAGGGGATCACATTCAACCTCATGAAATCCAAAAATTTGATTGAGATCTGACGGGGAAAATGAAATAACTCTTCATCGGACATAATTGACATGATAGCAGGGCAATGTTAGGCCAGTGATAGCACTAGACAAATTGGCATAAAATTCTTTGACAAGGGATGGAGAGAAGAAAGAATGACAAGTGATTGAATGTAAAAGGTGTTGAGCTTCCAACAAAGGTGTAATTCCAACCATTACAAAGTCAGGGCGGTGGATGATTCGTTCAACAAGGAATGTCTTGGAACACAACTGTGACCATAGAGCCTTTTTGGTAAGGTCGAAAAACAGAGGAGACTTTGCATCACGGCACTGATGGATGCTGATTGGGGAGTCCATGGAACGAGGAAGGACTCAGGGCAAAGTGAGGAAGGGACTTCCGAGCCACCGTCTTGGCACAAGTGACTCTAGACGGATTGGTTTCATGTAAGTCATGAGGAACAGAGTGGCCCTATTCTATTTTAGAGACAAGAACTTGTGGGTTCAAAGAACCCTGTGCAAGAGGTGAAGAAGGTCGAGGAGTAAACCAGGAGCTCACCTTTGTGAGAACCAAGAGACTGTGCTTTAGGATCCAAGGGAACCATCTGAGACATCTTGGCCAAGACCTCGGCAAGGGAAACTTCATCATCGGAGGAATCAGATTCAATCTGGATTGGAACAGGGCGAACCGATTTTCGGGCGAAGGTTTTGAATCTCCCAGGGTTGGGACCGAATTCATCGGTGAAACGAACAGGAGGAGCAGAGTGTCGGCCAGTTTTTGATCGAGAGAAAACAATGATGAAAGGAAGAAGAAATTGCAGCGAGATGCAGAGGATTGTGCGAACTTTTGAAGCTGTGCGAAGCGGTGTGCGAACAAATAATGAATAAGAAGAGAAACAGTGCCCTAATCGTGGATATGAATGGAGTCCCATGATGCGAGGAGCATTGAATACGAGTCGTCATGGAAGGTGGTGCAAGCACTCTCAAGTGATCAAACCCAAAAGAAAAATAACAAAATGAAAATAAAAAAGAATACGAAAATTAAAACTAAATATATACATATTCATAATGGTTAAGGATAGCTATTTAAAGCAAATGCCTAGTGAGGCACGTAATTTCTCGAATCGAACAACATCAAGGGGTTTGGTGAAGATATCTGCTAATTGATTTTCAGTTATTACATGCTTAAGAGTAACAAATAATTCCCTAATGAAATGATGCCTAATGTGGATGTGTTTTGTACGAGAATGTTGGACTGGATTTTTAGATATGTCAATGGCGCTTTTCTAGTCACAGTAGAGAGTCAGTCCCATTTTTAATGCCATAATCTGCTAGCAACTGTTTCATCCAGAGAAGCTACGCACAACAACTACCAGCTGCAATGTATTCAGCTTTAACAGTAGATAGGGAAATATTATTTTGCTTTTTACTCATCCATGCAACCAAATTATTTCCTACATAAAAACACCCTCCGGAAGTAATCTTCATGTCATCAATGTTTCCAGTCCAATCAACGTTATTATATCCTATAAGGTCGAGGTTGCTATCTCTAGACATTCAAATTCCATATTCGGTCGTTCCATTTACGTATCTGATGATCCTTTTTTACTGCTACTAAATGGGATTCCTTGGGGGCAACTCGATGTCGAGCATGCACGCCTACACTATAGCTAAGGTCCGACCGACTAGCAGTTAGATATAAGAGACTGCCTATCATGCTTCTATATAGACTTTGGTCAACCTCTTTCCCATCTACGTCTTGAGATAACTTAGTGCTTATACTCATAGGTGTTCTCATATGTTTAGCATTGCCTAATCCAAATTTCTTAACTATGTTTCGAGCATATTTAGTTTGAGAGACAAACGTACCTTCGAGGCTTTGTTTGATCTGCAATCCAAGGAAGTAGTTCAATTCTCCAACCATGCTCATTTCAAACTCATCTTTCATCAACTTAGCAAACTTGTTAGAGAGTTCAGGTGAAGTGGAACCAAAAACAATATCAACATATATTTGAGCGATAACTAAATGAGTATCACCAGTTTTTAAGAATAAAGTTTTGTCCACCGTACCTCTATTGTATCCATTGTTGACAAGAAAGTTTGTAAGTCTTTCATACCAAGCTCATGAGCTTGTTTCAGACCATAAAGAGCCTTTTTCAATCGATACACATGATTAGGATGTTTGCTGTCTTCGAATCCTTTGGGTTGTTCCACAAAGACTTCTTCATGTGGATATCCACTGAAGAATGCATCTTTTACATCCATTTGGTAAAGTTTGAATTTTAGAGTACATGCTATAGCCAAAAGAACTCGAATGGATTCAAGACGAGCCACAAGGGCTAACATCTCGTCAAAGTCAATTCCCTCAATTTGGGTGTACCCTTGAGCAACAAGACGAGCCTTATTTCTAGTGATGTTACCATGCTCATTTGTTTTATTCTTGAAAATTCACTTAGTCCCAATGACATTTACTTCAAATGGTCTAGGTACTAATTCCCAGACTTGGCTTCTCTCAAACAGTTCTAACTCTTCTTGCATAACAAAAATCCAGTTTGCCTTGAGGAGAGCTTCTTATACATTCTTGGGTTCACTCATCGAAGTAAAACATAAGAATCTTACCATTTCTTTATAGTTCTTCGGTGGAATGTTTCTAGATTGTCTTCCATGGTGCAGATCACCAATCATTAGTTCTGAAGGATGATTTAGTTGGACTCTGGATGACGGTTCTTTGATATATTCTGCTTTTGGAATTTTTGGGTTGTCTGTTACTTCCTCCATGTTACTGACTGTTGCAACAGTTGGTCTATCAGTTTCTTTTGGCCTTTCTGGGTCACTTTCCTGCAGAGATTCTTCATCTTGTATTTTATTTTCGACTTTCTCCTCCTTCTCATAGTCACATATTGTGACATTTATGGACTCAATTACACATTGAGTGCGATTATTGTTGACACGATATGCTCTACAGTTTGTAGCATACCCAAGAAAGATCCCTTCATCGCTTTTTGCATCGAATTTTTCAAGTTGATCCCTATCATTTAAAATGTAACAACCACTTCCAAAAATGTGAAAGTAACTTAAATTAGGCTTCCTTCCCTTCCATATTTCATATGGTGTTTGTTCTATCCTTGGGCGAAAATACACTCTATTTATTGTGTAAGCTGTAGTGTTGACTGCCTCAACCCAGAATTTTGTTGGAAGGCTAGCAGCTTGAAGCATTACTCTTACCATTTCCTGAAGAGTACGGTTCTTCCTTTGAGGTGTTTTTGGAGCAGAGAACTCGTGACTTATACCAAATTCATTGCAAAGACTAGTGAAATGCCGATTTTCAAATTTCCTTCCATAATCACTTCTAATTTCCTATATTTTGACTCCTTTTTGAGTTTGCAGTTTTGTGCACAGATTTTTGAAGTTGACAAACGTTTCTGACTTTTCCCTGAGAAAGATTACTCATGTAAATTGTGAAAAATCATCTACACAAACATACACATACCTTTTGCGTCCAATGCTTTCTGTTTGCATTGGTCCGAATAGATCCATGTGGAGAAGTTTAAGAATTCTAGAAGTGGTGTAAACTGAATAGGAGAGTGCTTTGTTCTTTTCTGCTTGCCCAGCTGACATGGACCACAAACTGCAACCTGATCTAAATTGAGTTTTGGTAAACTGCGAACAACATCAATTCTGTTGATGTTCTTAAGAGTCTTGAAGTTTGCATGTCCTAGTTTTTTATGCCAGATTTCCATAGTGCTTCTGTTTCCAAATCTAGTCTATGGCATGTTCACCTAAGACATACATTATTGTCTCGAATTGAGTTTTTAGCTTCTACTGGTTGTTTAGGCAAAGTTAATTTTGATAATTTTGATTGTATTCATTATTAACTCAGCAAGCAGAGTGTTTTACCATTCAATAAAAGTAAGTCTTTTCATCAGCCCCTTTCGATCTTGTTCACTTTGATATCTAAGGGCCTGCTCCCATACTTATTAAAGGAGGATCCAGATATTTCGGGATTTTCATTGACGACTTTTCCAGATTTACTTAGTTATATCTTTTAAAAGAACATTCAAAGTTACTTGATATTTTTCATGATTTTCAAAAAATGACTCACACTCAATTTGGGTAAGAAATCAAAATCTTTCGAGGGGATAACGCTCCAAAGTACACATATGCCACCTTTATTGAAACACTAAAACGTAATGAGACCTTATATCATTGTTCATGGTTGTGTTGAACAAAAACATAGACGCATTTTGGATACTATCCAATCTCTTTTTCTTTATGCTCGTTTACTTGAGTCCTTTTGGGGGGAAGTTACACTTACGACAATCTACAACATTAACCTAGTTTCATGATCCATATATCTGGTCACGCTCCATATGCAATTTTATATGGAAAGACACGTGATTGTTATTTCTTAAAAACATTCAATTGTGCATGTTTTTTCTTGTTACCTTTGCATGAACACTCTAAGTTAGAACCTCGTTCGTGCCTTTATTGTTTTTATGGTTATGGTATTGAACATATGGGATATCGTTACTGTGACCCTATTGTAAAAAGACTGTGCATCTTTCGCCATGCGCTATTCTAGGAACATCGGTCATTTACTTCTCTTTCACCGTTGTCTTCACAATCTCCGCATTCTTCTTTTTTATTTATTGATTCCCCTCCAAACACATTTCTCAACTCCGATGTATGTAAAGCAAGCTCATCAAACTCTAATTTATCTAACGGAACTAATGTGTCTACAACATCAATTGGCCCAATCATCACATCTACATCTACCAAGCCTAATTACTATCCCTGAAGTGCATCACTCTAGCCGGATAAGAACTCTTCCATCCACCTTCAAGATTACCATTGTTTTTTTTACTCTCGCTACCTTGTATGAGCCTCACACCTATCGCAAGGCTCAATCTGACCCATTATGGCAAAAAGTTATGGCCGACGAACTCCAAGTAATAAAAAACACTCATACTTGGGACTTAACTGATTTGCTTCTTAGGAAGAATATAGTAGGAAGTAAGTGGTATTCAAGATAAAAACTTGTGTTGATGTAACAGTAGAACGCTACAAGGCTCGTCTTGTTGCTAAAAGATTCATACAAGAATATATTATTGATTATGAGGAAATCTTTACTCCAGTTGCGTGTCTTACCACTTTTTGTTCATTACTTGTCATTTCAGGTGTCAGACAGTGGAAAATGTTCCAGATGAATGTTAAAATGCATTACTTAACAATGAGTTGGTAGAGGAAGTATACCTACAACCTCCACAAGGCCTTGATCATCCTCCTGATCAAGGTCTCTCTCCCAGTTCTAATGATTCTGCTTTGCTTCTCCATCTCTTAGAGGCTAGTATTGTGGTTCTTTTGTTATATGTTGATGATGTGGTCATAACAGGGGACGATGTTCCAGGAATCCATGGTTTACAATGATTTCTTGTTCAAACGTTTGAAATGAAGGATTTAGGGTTATTAAGTTATTTCTTAGGCCATAAAGTTACGTCTAGCTCTGATAGATATTATCCTTCTCAAGTTAAGGATGCATATGATCTTTTATCTCATGTTGGCTTGACTAATGGTAAGGTTATTGCTAATCATTTGGAGGCAAATGTGAAGTTATTGCCCATTGATGGCGAAACTCTACTAGAAGCAACACTATATAGGCTATTAGTTTGTAGTCTCATTTATCTAACTATGACTCGACTAGATCTATCTTATGTTGTCACACTAGTGGATCAGTTTATGCATGCTCCAAGATCTTCTCATTATGTTGTCGTCCTACCTATACTTCAAAACATTAAGGACACTTTGTTTCGCAACCTTCATTTTTCTACTCGCTCTCCCCTAGAACTCCATGCATTCTCTGATGCTGCCTGGGCAGGTGACTCAATTTATTGTCATTCTATCACAGAGTATTGTTTCCTACTCAATTCCTCACTAATTTCTTGGAAAAGTAAGAAACAAACTCTTGTTTCGTGTTCTAGTACAGAGGCAAAATATCGGGAAATGGCAGAATGACTGTTGAGTTGTTATGGATTCGTTGGTTGTTGCAAGACATGGGAGTCTCTCTTTCTCACAGCCCAACTCCCTATTGTGACCACATGGGTGCCATACAGATTGCTCATAATGATGTATTTCACAAGCGAATAAAACACATTGAAATTGATTGTCACTTCATTCGTCAGCATATCAGACAGAATATCCTTCGTTTGACTCATGTTGAATCTGTAGATCAACCTTTTGACATTTTCACCAAAGCCCACCCAACTGACCAACATCAAGATTTAGTTGAAAAACTCAAAGATGATATCTTCTTTACCACCTTGAGCTTGAGGAGGGAATATTACTATGTATACATACAGACATACATACATACATACATACATATACATATATACATACATACATACATACATACATACATATATATATATATATATACATATGTATGTATGGATGCATGTACTCTTAAGAATATAACTGGTAACTTATATATAATTGGAAAATACAAACATGAAAATATCAAATATATATATACACTATATTCATAATATCTTATATATACATCCATATTTGATATTTTCATGTTTGTATTTACCAATTATATATAAGTTACCATTGACATTCTTAAGAGTACATGCATATATACCATTGTAATTTCATCAATAGGATTACCAATTCAATTCTTTTCACAATCTTCTAATTTGTAATCACTTAATCTTCCAATATTCATAATCACTATACCACAAACAAAACATTTAGCTCCACCATGATCATACTAGTAACAATTTTGATCACATTTATCTCTGATACTAATTTTTTGGGTTTTACAATCCCAATCAATCAATCCAATATGCAACAAAAACATTTAAATAAGAAATCAAACAATCACATGAACAATTTAACGTGATTTGCCCACCAATGCCTACTTCCATAGGTGGAGGAATTAATTATACAAAAAAGATTAGAATACATAAGAAGGTCATCCTTTGGGCACTCATTTCTAGTCATACACTCTATCATTTGTGTGCTATTAGTATATAACTCGATACTCACTCGTTCTCCCACACATTAGTATATTTCACCTATCTTTCATTTATAATAAATATTAGACAAACTTCTAACACAACTCAAGTAATAAAATTAGACATTTACTACAATTTAAAAACTCTAAAATTAGAAACCTACTTAATCTAACTTACTTTCTATCCCACTTGTATCGAAATTAGACACTTTTTATTTTGAGTTCGAGCCAAAATTCAAACAATTCTTGTCACACTCGATTTGTTGAGATTTACAATCTCAATCAATCAATCTTATGTGTAGCAAAAATAATCAAATAAGAAATAAAAAAAATCAGATGAACAATTTAATGTGGTTTGGCCACCAATGCCTACTTCTATGAGTAGAGAAATTAATTATACAAAGAATATTACAAATTAAATTTTTAAAGTCACAATAGAATTCAAATACTAAAATGATTAACTACAACGACTTACAATTAGGACATAATTGTGCATAGTGTATGCAAAAGCAAATTAAACAAACACACAAACTCAACTGATCTAACAATCCAAACAAATGCAAAATGATGTGCAAACAAAAACATATAAATTTACATGGTTCGATATCACCTACTCTATGAGGGATGAGAAACAATCTTACTAATAAAAAAATAGAAATTAGGTCACAACTTATACAAGATTGCTCTCGCAATTCTCACACACAACCTCTCACTCAAACTCTCTCATATTGTGCATCCCAATAAGTATTTATACAATACAAGAAGATTAAAACAATTTTCAATACCAACTCTTCAACTAGAAATACACAAATATAAATTAGCAATTGAGTGGATGCAATCACCCATATCCAACAATCTCCACCTTGGCAAAGACCATTTCAATCATATGTCATAGCCACATGTGCCCAAAGGCACTCATCTCCAAATGACATTGGTTAAGTAGTATACCTACCACTTATATCTACAACAATTGAGAATGCAAATGCAATCATATCTGCAAAATATACATGTTGAATCTTTCGCCTTTGTCTCTCTATCACAACTAAATTTGAATGTTGTAAAGACTCAAAAATAAGAAACTTATCAACTATGACAGCTCAACCTAAAATTCTACTATGACTTATCCTCGTCTTTCAACCACACGGCTGACAACTGAATTTGACTACTATAGAGACTCACAAGAAGGAACCTTATCAACTATGTCAGCTTCACTTAAAATTTTACACTACTATAGGAAGTATGAATCTTCTATCTTTGTCCTATTTAAATGAACATGCTTTTGATTCCACTTTTACTCAAATTAGACACTTACTATTTTGAATTCAAGCCAAAATTCCAAAATATTTATCTTTACCAAAATCATCTACATAAGTCTATATGAAATAGTCAAAATCCTACTAATATGGCAAGAAATGGGTCAAATACAATTACATAGCCAGGCTTAATTAACAATGTTGGGAAATGCTACGCAAGGAACGAAATTCGACTTCGCCCTAAACTTCGACCTTTAAAAATTAGAATTAATTCGAAGAGTTCAAAAAATTCAAGAGAATTTTTGTAAAAATTTGCCAACTAAGAAAAGTTTAAAAAAATACATTATAAATACTAAAATAAGCACACTTCCTCTTAAAAATGATGAAAACAAGTGTAAATAAATACAATTTACATATAATGGTTTTGATCGTGTATTTTAGCATTAACCCAAAAAAATTTTAGCATTAAAAAGAAATCGTGCATGTTGAATAAACGTTGCACATGTTAACTTAAGAGCTATTATAAAAAAATAAAGAGAAATTCATCCTTAAACCCTAAAAATTGTGTAAATATAAATCCTAGCTCAATCGATTGTTGACTCGCTAGTCGTTGCAAGTGCAATTATATTTGATCTTTTCTATCAATTACAATAGACAACTCTCATTTCTCTTTTTTCTCTCAATGCCTCTCTTCTTAAGCTCTTAGCTTATTTTTCTCTTCTCTTTCTTTTTTCTATTATCTCTCTACCAGGCTGCAACTCGTTCTTCTTTCTCTTGGATAATCACTCGCTAATTGCGCATGTCTCACCTTCAATCTTCTTCATTTATAGATAGATTTTTTTTTACAATCTCTATGATTATACAAAAGAATCTTTACGCATCACATAGATTCTTTTATAAAAATGTCTTTTTTTAGCCTTTTTTGCAACTTTTTACAAAAAATGACAAAACTTTGATTTTAAGTGAACTTCGCTGATCTTTTCGAAAATTTCAGTAAAATTTTGTAATTTTACAATTACGGGTGAACTTCGCTTCAATTATTGTCCAAATTATCTAATTAAGTCGGCTAATTTCGCTAAAATTCGGCTAATTTTTATTCCATGATGCCACGTCACACATAACGTGGCACTTTGAGCTAGCATGTTTGGTGCTAACCATGGATTCATAATTATAGATTATATTTGAAAATAGTCTAATGATCTTTGACATATTGTTCTCTACATGTTTGGAAAAGATAGAAAAACTTTAAAGTTTCTAAGTCCATGAAGATTCTATTTTTTTTTGGGCAAGCTTCTAATTTAAGAAAATTTTTGAAATCTAAATTTTAGGAATCCAAATCATTTTTGAATACATGATTGATACAAAATATTATTTCTCTTTTAGATTTCATAAACATTCATAAACAAAAAGGAACCCATTCTTAAAGGATCCATTATGTTAGATTCCCTATGTAGAACATATGAAAAAAAAAAAAATTTCACTCTTCTTGGCGAATCTTTCTTTTTTGAATTCGACTAATATGCTTATTTTCAGTGCAATGGATTTTTTTCATCCCATTCATGCAGCTTGTCAATCTTGAAGAGATTGAAGGTTTTTTGAAGAATGAAGAATCCAAACCTAGTTAGAAACTTTGAAGATTTGTCCAACTCACTTTGCACGATACTATGTCACTATGTCATCTAACAATTAGCCCGTAAAATCTTGTTTATATAGAAAGTCTTCATCACATGAGCTTATAAATTCGACAGTTCTCCAAAGGCTCAAGCATCACTCAAGGAAGAGAAGATATGTCAATCTACTACTTAGAGTTCCTTGTATTTAAGCTTGATCTTGTGATCTTGTGAGTCATCTTGTGATTTTGTAAAGAGTGAGGTCGTAGACTTGAGAGTAATTGTCCTGATTAAGCGTGGCATGATTGAAAGTCACATGTGGCTAATAAGATTATTAGAGTTTGAAAGCAACCTCAGAGAGGTTTTCGTCTGGATTTTACTTTGATCCTTGTTGTAAAGAGTAGGCAATAATGGGTAGGTCACTATGTTAGTCTTGTTGCAACAATTTTGTAGTGGTTATACGCGATTGATCATAGTGAAATTTTTGCTCAGGGCTAGGCCCTGCAGACGTATGCGTTGACTAAACTGTGTAAACAATTCATGTGTCTCCTCTCTTTACGTTACTTTAAATTAAGTAGGAATGCACTTGACCTTATTTGTTTATCATTATTCAGTGTGCACTAACGTGACTCTAGAACAAACAATAACAATAACAATAACATCAACAACAACAACAACAATAATAATAATAATAATATTAACAATAATAATAACAATAATAATAGTAATGATAATGATAATAGAATGGTAACAGCAACAATAATGATAAAGATCAGATTTTGTCAACATTCAAAAATTGAATTCAATTATGAAAATAGTCAAAATTTGTATAATTTTTTTCCTCTATGACCTCAAATTAACAGGTTCTTTAACAACTATAGGCTGCAGTGTTACTTTGCATCCTAGTTCCTTGATTAAGAATTTCTTTTAGGCAAAGCCTCTATGTGCTGTCTTGAAATATTTTTATGTTTAAAATAGGTTTCACATGCTTGGCAGTAAAATAATAATAAT
>JAJIYU010017739.1:0-11535 GCA_030144865.1 Tinospora cordifolia | reverse complement strand
AAAAAGAAATATTGGTCCAATTTTTGATATAGATTATGATTTTAATATTGACCAGTTCGGTTGATTAGTTCGACTTAAGTTAGCACAATTTTTAAGAAAATTTTCTTGAAAATTTTTTTAGAGAAAATCTTTTCATAATTATTTGATTTGATATAAAAAAAAATTGAGCAAAAGTTATTTTCTGTGATTATTCTTTAAATTAGTATATAAAAACTTTTCTCGAAAAAATTTATTTTCTCACTCTCATAAAATTTTTTAAAACCATTTTACTAACCAAACAGGAAGAAAAAAGATATTTTTAAAAAAATTTAAAATGTTTTGATCAACTAAACATATCCTAAGCATTCCCTAAATTTACTACTGACAACCAGATTCAAACTTCCTAAAAATTGAACCGAAGGGTTTTGGTTGTAGGATTTTAGCCAAACCATTACCCTCCCCTCTACCAAACACCTGAAGTCCACGTAGCGACCCCCAACAGAATAAGGGTGGCTCCTTTCTCTCATCAGTAGCTCAAACTTCTCTCCATTTTTATATTTTGCTAAGGAACCAAGAAAAAAAAAAAGTAGAACCAGTGATGGAGGAACAGGGAAACCATGGTAAGGTTGAGAATAAAAAAATCATCTTTAAAGGGTTCATAGTGGGGGCTCCAAAGGAAGCTGACATGGAATTGAAGGTTGAAAAGCTTGATCAGCTCAAGGTTTTGAAGGGTTCTGGAGCTGTTCTTGTGAAGAATCTCTACCTCTCTTGTGACCCATATATGAGAGGAAGAATGAGAGATTTCCATGGATCTTACATTCCACCTTTTGTTCCTGGATCAGTAAGATTATAATATATATATATATATATATATATCAATTTCTGATTTTATTTTTTATTTGTGTCAATGATTGATTGCTAGATTGATTCAGTGTTCTATTTGGTGACATGGTGAAGGTGATGGAAGGGTTTGGTGTGTGCAAAGTGATTGATTCAGATGACCCACATTTCAAAGTTGGGGACTTTGTTTCTGGATTAACTGGTTGGGAACAATACTCATTCGTACAGAAGAATAATCAGTTGAGAAAAATTGAAGACCCAGAGCTTGTTCCATTGTCTTACCATGTGGGTCTTCTTGGTATGCACTCTACTTTTTCTTGTCTTGATTTTAAAATTGGGGATTTTGTCCTGGATGTACGGGTTGGGAACAATACTCATACTACAGAAGAGTAATCAATTGAGAAAAATTGAATTCCAGATTGTTGTTCTCAATGGTGTTGAACTTAGGAGGGTATTTAGATTGATCAATTTGGTCTTTTGTTCTAACATACTAATTAAAACTAAAGCTGAAATGGTGCTGTGCTGGAGATGGTGGTAGGTTGGCGCCCATTTTCCCGTGGGCTATTTTTTTTTGTCAATTTTTTTGCTTTGTTATTTTTTAGAGTAGTTAAAAACTTTAATAAAAATAATATAAATATAAAACATATAAATGGTTGGAGAAGAATTACTCTTTGATGTTAATATCACCCCAAAATAGAGTAAAAGTTATACTATTTTCGTGTAAAGGGTTGTAGATGCACTAATTCATCCCCTAGCTTTTGTAATCTGAAATAGTTGATTACCACAGTTCTCTCGGAACAGGAATGCCGGGTTTTACAGCTTATGCTGGGTTCTATGAGGTGTGCGCCCCTAGGAAGGGAGATCATGTTTTTGTTTCTGCCGCCTCTGGGGCAGTTGGCCAGCTTGTTGGCCAATTTGCTAAATTACATGGCTGTTATGTTGTTGGAAGTGCCGGTACTAGTCACAAGGTAAGCTTGCTTAAAACCCTGTCAATTCAACAATATATACAGATAACAATTATTTCTTTCTGTTTCTTTCCTTTGTCTCTCTTTTGCAATTGTGTTAGAAAACTGAGTTTCTTTACATCTAAAGGTTGATCTATTAAAGAACAAGCTTGGCTTTCATGAAGCCTTCAACTACAAAGAAGAGCCAAACCTAGATGCCGCCTTGAAAAGGTCAGAAGTCAGATCATCTCCCTTCTATAGAAAATAATATTTTCTTTCTCTTGCTAAGAATTACTTGGAACTTCTTAAATGCTGATGATAGTTGATCTTCATTGTTGGGCCCTTGTAGCTTTTTGCTTGACAGTTAGTCTTCAATATTATATCAAAGTTTTAGTTCTGCAAGAGGTCCTAGGTTTAGATCTTACGTACGTCAAGGGTGGTGTTGATGATTGTTAATAATCTATTTACTCACAATTAATATGTATAATTAGACCCTTATCTTATAACTATAGCTCTTGGGTCAAATAGTTTTTAACATGATATTAGAAAAGTGTTTATTCAAGAGGTTTCGTGTTCGAGTTTCATCCCAAACATATTTGCTTATTTATCTTATTTATTATTAATCTTTCCTCCCTACTATAAATTAAGTCCTTGTATCATTATACCCATGAAGGAGGGTGTTAATAATCTATTAACTTACAATTGATATGTATATATATATACACACACATATGCAGTTAAGACTCTTGTCTAACAATTCTAACTTTTGGGTCAAGTGGTTTCTGAGAATGATAGTTTGATATACATTTTACATCTTATCACTAATCTCATTTATTTTGTTTTTCATTCTTTGAACTCAATATACTCCTAGTTCTCGCGAAGCAATTCCTAGCAATCAATTAATTCTTGTTTTGTGCGTGATAGGTACTTCCCTAATGGCATTGACATCTACTTTGACAACGTGGGAGGAGCCATGCTTGACGCTGCGCTACTTAACATGAGGCAAAATGGTAGGATTGCCGTGTGTGGAATGGTGTCTCAATACAGCACATCTAGTTCAGAAGGGATCTGCAACTTGGTCATGCTAATACGTAGGCGAATCAAGATGCAAGGCTTCTTGCAGAGTGATTATTTGCACTTGTTCCCTAAGTTCTTAGAGCATGTTCATAAGGAATACGCAGAAGGGAGGATTGTTTATGTAGAAGACATGAATGAAGGATTGGAGAATGCTCCAGCCGCTTTTGTTGGCTTGTTTGCTGGCAAAAATGTTGGCAAGCAAGTTATATGTGTTGCCCGTGATTGAATTCCATTTGAGTGACTTGTAATTGATCTTTTTTTAAAATTTTTTTCTTTGCCCATTATAATAAGTAAAGATAAGAGATATATGGTAGTTACTACTGTCATGGCCTTGATCTTCATTTTGTTTTATTTTTTATTTTTTTAACTTTATATTCTAAAGAGTAGATGTATAATTTTCAATGTCATCCTCTGACACCATAATCATCATAAATTGGTCTTATTAAGAAATTGGTACATTCAATAAGGATCAAGGGAGATCTTATTGTTGCATGGCTAAGGTGGGAGCAATGTACTATCAGACATTCAACAAGTAGTTTCATGATTGGGCATGAGTGCCTCCTAAGTAGTTTCATGATTGGGCGTGAGTGTCTAGGAGGCCGACTTCTTAGTTTTTTAAATAAGGAATTATAATTTATAACTTTTGTTTAACACCTTTCTGTTAGGCATTAAAAAGAGAACAAGTATTAATATCAACCTCGAATTGACCAATTGCGTTACATTTTTTTAAAATATAATTGGATCAATATACACACATTAGAATATGTGACAGTAAATAAATATAAAAATAAATTATAGATGTAATAATTAATTTAATACTTTTCTTAAAATGTCTTAAAGATATATATATTTTTTAATCAATGATCTGGTAATTTAAAAAGATCATGCAAGATGCAAGGGTTGAAAACTTTTGAAATGAAAGAGCTAGAAATTTAATAAATGGGTCTCTCCTCTCATGTAAAAAGAACAAGTCCATGAAGCATGTGAACATAATCAAAATAGGTAGAATTTACCCAAATTTTCCCGAATTTTTCCATTTTCTTCTTTCTCCGCCTTCGACGAGTTCCCTCAGTTAAATCAGTGTGAAAAAACAGCGTTTCGTGTTTGACCCGAATCCCAGATTACCTGTTGTTTTCCTTCAACAGTAAAATCCCGAAGAGCCAATACAAAAATGAAGCGACAACGCTTCCAAATAGTAGAGTCCTACTATTGCTGGCCGGCTTTGAATTTCCATGAAGACCCACTTTTTAATGTTTGATATATACTTTTTTTTTTTTTTTTTTGTTTTTTTTGTTTTTTGGGGCCTGTGATTGCTTGGAAATTAGATATTTATTAAGCACTAGAAAGTCTTCCTGGTCAGTCAATGGGGGATTGTCTACGCGTTTTGGGAGTCAATATGAGAGTTCTTTTCTTTGGCTTTTTATTTTTATTTTTTCCTTTTTCAGGGAGTCATGGTGGTGATTAACTGAAAGTGAGTTGTTGAATTTTTGTCTTTGTTTTCATAATCATCTCTTGGTTTGTTCCTCTGGGTATCTCTGAAATTTCTCATTTTTATGGTAATTTGTGGGAATTCTATGTGGTTCTTGTAGAAAAATTGTGTCTTATTGTATTTTTTCGGTTGGAGTTCTGATCTGTTGAAGATTTGGGTTCTACATAATGTTGTGAATTACTTGTGGTTTTCATGATCTGTTGGTTGATTTCAGTCAATCTTGTAGAAACTTTTGTGGGCTCTGGAGACGAGATTAAAATGATTCGTCCCAATTTGAAAATTTCATTCCTTTGAAGTTCCTTTGGATTGTTGTGGTTAGGAGACAGTGTTGAGGAGAAGATTTAGCCATGAGTTCCAGAGATGTTGCAGTTGTGATTCTTCTTACCTTGTTCTTTCTATTGCTGGGTATTAGAATATGTTATAGTACGGATACTGATATATATTGCTTGAGAACTCTTCAAGCATCGGTTAATGACCCTATGAATTACTTAAAAAGTTCATGGAATTTCAACAACGATACTGAAGGGTTCATCTGTAAGTTTATTGGAATTGAATGCTGGCACCCTGATGAGAACAGGGTGTTGAACATTAAGTTATCAGATATGGGTCTCAAAGGCCATTTTCCAAAGGGTCTTGAGAATTGCTCAACCATGACTGGTTTAGATCTTTCTAACAACGATCTATCTGGATCAATCCCGTTTGATGTCGGCAAAACCCTTCATTTTTTGACATTACTTGATCTCTCATCAAATGCTTTCACCGGTGAGATTCCGGCGAGCCTCACAAATTGTACGTACCTCAATATTCTCAAGCTTGAGAACAACCAGTTATCTGGTCACATCCCTCTGCAGCTTGGGCAGCTCAATCGACTCAAGTCATTTAGTGTTGCTAACAATCTCTTAACCGGGCAGATTCCTCAATTTGCTAATTCCACTTTTGGACCTGAGAGTTACGCAAATAATCCGGGACTTTGTGGAAAGCCATTGGCAAATTGCACTGGAGCTCCGTCAAAATCTCACCCAGGGGTCATCATCAGTTCCGCCGTTGGTGGTGTTGTTGCTACAAGTTTAGGTGCTGGCTTGGTTTTGTTCTTTGTTATGCGAAAAATTTCTAAAACTCGAAGAGAGGGTGATCCAGATGGAAATAGATGGGCGAAGAGCATCAAGGGCGCAAAAGGCATCAAGGTAAAAAATTTTCAACTGCTTTCCTTTGCATTTGATGACTAATTTTGTTCTCTATAATGAGTTGGAAGTTCTTTCTTCACTGTTTTAAACTTTTCCTAAGTTGTGGCATCTTTTTGTATAGTCCTGATTTCTAAGAGGGTACTTGATTTCTAGGTTTCCATGTTTGAGAATTCAGTTACTAAGATGAGGTTAAGTGATCTTATGAAAGCTACTAACAACTTCAACAAGGATAATATAATTGGACATGGAAGAACTGGGACAATGTACAAGGCGGTGCTTCCCGATGGTTCCTCTTTTATGATTAAGAGATTGCAAGATTGTCAGCACTTAGAACAACAGTTTATCTCTGAGATGTCTACACTTGGGACTGTGAGACATCATAACTTGGTTCCCTTACTAGGATTCTGTGTTACCAAGAAGGAGAGGCTTCTGGTTTACAAGCACATGCCCAACGGGACACTTTATGATCTGTTGCATGTTGCGGAAGGTGAAGCCAAGATTGCTGAATGGCCCTTGAGGCTGAAAATTGCTGTTGGAGCAGCTAGAGGCCTTGCTTGGATGCATCATAGTTGCAATCCCCGCATCATTCATAGAAACATAAGTTCAAAATGTATCTTGTTGGACGAAGGTTTTGAGCCTAAAATCTCAGATTTTGGACTAGCAAGGCTCATGAATCCAGTTGATACCCATCTGAGTACATTTGTTAATGGTGAGTTTGGTGATATTGGTTATGTTGCTCCTGAGTATGCACGAACACTGGTGGCCACTCCAAAGGGTGATGTTTTCAGCTTTGGAACAGTACTTCTGGAGTTAGTTACTGGTGACACACCAACCCGCGTGTCCAATTCTCCGGAAACCTTCAAGGGAAGCCTCGTGGAATGGGTTACTCATCTTTCTACCACCTCTCTTCTCCAAGATGCCATTGATAAAAATTTGATCAGCCAAGGCTTCGATAATGAGCTGTTTCAGTTTCTGAAAGTTGCAATGAACTGTGTGGCACCAGAACCGAAAGAGCGACCTACAATGTTCGAAGTGTATCAACTGCTACGAGCTATTGGGGAGAGGTATAATTTTTCAGCTGATGATGATATTCATCTCTATGATACTGGCAATACTGGCGATCTAGAGGAACTTATCGTTGCTCAATAAATTGGAAGGTCATAGTTGAAAAGGTATGTTGAAGCTAAAAAAAATTAGCAATAGATTTTAAATGGGTACATGCAATGCAACTGGTATTGATGCTTGCATTCATAAGAACTTAGAGGATCCTTCAGTGAATTTCTATTCATAATCTTGTATATAGCCTAGTTTATACTCAAATCTTGCGAGTTTATTTATTATAACAAATCCAGCTTTGCTTGTTTGTTGTGTAGTCAGCAGTGTAAGTTTTACATGTTTACGTACATTCTGTGCTGCTAATATCTGAGATCCTCTTTTGATGATCTCATTAATTGTTGTTTGTCTTCAATTCATAGGAATATTGGGCAGAATTAAAAAAATTTTTGGTTGTCATTGACATTATAATTAAACTTAAACTTGTCTGAAGCTTGGAATCACATTAGTGTTTGTGAACCCTTTGACTTTCTTCTACTAACTTTTGTTCTTATGAAAATTGCTCGTTGAAGAGTTGGCCTTGGTTCAAAGTAAAAGCTCCTCTATATATGACTTAATGATTATGCATTTGAATTTGAAAACAACTTCCCATGACTTATATAGGTGAGGTTGCCTTGATTAGCTTTTCCTCAGGCACTATAATGGTGAGAGCCTTGTTCATTGCAGTGTGCACCTTTAATCTTTTGTATACTCTATTTGATGTTAAAACTCTTGTGAGATTATCGCGCATTATGACATTTCTGTTGTGCTTGTTTCTTTTGGATGCATCCTTGTCATGGATCCAAACATCATTGTACTTAGATAATGTGCTATACTTCTACATTTTTACTGTACTGGTATTACCTTACATCCTCTATTGGGAGATATATTTTCTTGTCATTTGTTCCAATTCCTATGAAGATGAAGGTATTGTTTTCAGATCTGTTTTTTCAACTGTCATTGAAATTATACTTAAATCGATTGAACATTTTCTTGTCTATTTTGGGTTGGTCACATGAATATGTTTTCTTCATTCCACTCTATTCATTGGGTTGTATTCATATTTAAATTACTTGACAAGCATAGCCTTTTGCTCAGTTTGATTTAGTAACATTTATGTTAAAAGTTGACTCAAGAAAGTTCTATTACTTGGGCTTTGGGTCATATTGTGTTTCAAGGTATGCAACTATACTCAGCAGCGACATTATAGTGAAACTTATATATATTTGAATTCCCAAATAGATATATCTGCTAGTTCTTGTAGTCTCTCTCTCTCTCTCTCTCTCTCACTCTCTCTCTCTCTCTCTCTCTCTCTCTCTCTCTCTCTCTCTCTGCAGCTACATGTCTACTGGTAAGTCGCCTCATTCTCCAACATAGAGGTTGGGTGATCGAACTTCCTCCCTCCCTTTGTCTTTTCTTTTTCAAATTTAACTAAGCAATCACGTTCTTTGTGTTTCATTTTTAGACACTGTAGGGTGTTTTCAAATCAAGAACCAAATGAAATTTGTAGAATTTGCATTTGGCAATTGCTAACCTATCGTTGGAAGAACTTTTTTTTAATATGTTTTAGATAGATAATGTAACTTAATATTTTTATGGAAGACTTCTGAAGTTATTAAAGGCATTGCAAAGTTCATTATTAAAGATGAATTTTGTGAGAATTTTAATGCATTGTTTGTTCTTTTGAAGAACTTTTGTAAACATACCAAATTTGTCTTGTGGCGTTCCAATTTAGATTTATCACTCAACAACTCTTCATGAATTATTGTGTGTTTCGTTAACATTGGGTCTTGTTTTATTCTGAAATTTGATTTAGTTTCTTAGAAAAACTTGTTTACTGCTCCGAATATTAATTTTCCTTACTCATTTGTGGGCATGCGTTGGACTTATATACATCGCTAGGCATGTTCTCACTTTTGGATATTTGTTCAATAATATGGATTCTTGGTGTCTTTGATTGCTTTCATTGCTCCTTGAAACGTTACTGGTGCATTGATTGCATTTCTTGGGAGTTTCTTTCTTTCTTCCCTTTTTTTATTTAATGGGATGCATGCACTTCTTCGAACACAGGGGTTTAAGTAAGACATGCTAGGAATTTCATGGACATCTAGTATTTAGTGCTTGAGTTTTCCAAGAAGATTTCTATAGTTTTACATCCTTTGTTTAGCATTTATAGGTGTTAGTTATGTATTCTAAGCATGGGAGGTAGTGACGCCATTTAGGGAGGCTGACTTTTGGGGGCGAAATGGTGGAGATACTATACCATAGGAGGTAGCAATTACATTTCTTGCCTCTTTGTATCTTTTGCGCTTTGAACGTCTATTCTTCTCTTCATCCTAAGTTTACCTTGCATCAATATTATCTCCCATCTTCCTTAACATGCCCTGCCTTTCTCTTGTGACCCAGTTGTCCTCTTTTCTTCCATATTTCTTCTTTATTATCGCATGCTTTCAATCTCCTATTATCTCATTTGTATCTCTCTGCCCTGCTTGTTTAGTGCGAAAGGCTAGCGATTGCTTTTTTACACAGGCTGTTGTTATTTCCAAAGCTTATCTTTCTCTCTCTCTGTTCTTTCATGATTGTGCAATGGAATTGCTCTTCTTTTTTGCTTTTGTTTGCTTACATTTGCTTTTGTTTGCTTTTGATCTTTGATGCTTTTGGGCAGTTTGGATACAGTTGAGTTTTAGAGGTCGAACACAAACCATAAGCATCATGTCGGAAACCAACATACTATAATAAGGTCATCTCTCACGCCTTCACAATACTATGGTTAACCTTGCGGCAAGGCACTATAGCCATGCTTCCTTCCTAAGTGCCGAGCTATAAGGGCACTATTAGGAAGTCCTAAGGCATAACACCTGACCTCTTCCTCAGTGATTGGATCAAACCTACCTAAGACTTTATAAAGAACATTAAGGCATATATAAAGCTTGACCTCCTGCCCGGTGATAGGACTGAATCTACCCCAAGGCATTATAAGGTTGATAGACAGCAACAGTTGTAGAATTGGAGTGAACATTGTTGGGTAAACCTTATTTTGGGAGAACATTTTGTAAGACATTTTATTATCATTGTAGAATTTTGGGATCCAAGTTGTTAACATTGTTGTTTTCATTGGTGATAGTACTACTTCAAATGTTATGCATTCCTTGGCTTCCATACCTTTTAGTCTCACAGTTCGTCTACACCAACTTTAATATCAGAAGGGTCTTTGCCATTTTAGACCAAAGGTTCCTACTTGAGATCATTGTGTGTTCAACATCGCCTTCTACACCACTAGTTTTTTCGAGGACTTACTTCAGACCTTACCATCGTAACATCAAATGATGGGTTGTTGGTAAACTATAGCTAGACGTCTAGCTTTTTCTCTCTTTTCCACCAGTGTGTTGAAGGTCTAACCATAGAGGCTCCAAGTTTAATTTCTAATCGATTGAAGTGCTTGGTTTGAAGATTGGGTTATGTTTAACCTTTACCAGATTACTGCTTCAACTTGCCGTCTAGTTCCCAAATGGATAGTGACGAGAATAAGTTTATGATACTGAGATCGAAACAAAAAGAGTTGAACCTATCATTTTCCAACTACGACGGTATCTAGGATAATGGAGTCATCCCAGAAGCACTATCCAAAGATGGGGTGAATTGGATCCAGACCGCCATTGTGATAGTAGCCACCCTTGACCATTAGGTATAGTATAATCAGAGTCGACTCTAATTGAAAGCTGCAACTATGAGGGGATTGATTTATAGTTGTTCAGCTATTTACTGCCAACCGCCATGTCGCTAACTAATTTTCTTACAAGTGAAGTGTAAAAGCTTTACAACTTTTGCCACTTTTTGTGCTTACATGCTAGCTTTACAACTTTTGCCACTTTTTGTGCTTACATGCTAGAGATTACACATGTCCTTGACTTCCGAGCTCAAGATAACCTGCACAACTTCTCAATTTTCAGGTTGCAGACTGCCTAACTGCGCAACTTCACTAGTATGAGCAAACTACTATCCACAGTACAAGGATAAAATAGAGTTGTATGTTATGAACAATTACTCAAATTTCTCCAAGGTATGACTTGAAACGTGCTGAAAATTCAAGTAAAAATGACATGATAATTGGTTATTGATAATGGGACTTTTGTGCAATTTCTCTTTGAAAGCACATTTGTATTTATGGAGGTTTAATGCCGTCTGATGCAGGTGTCTTTTGGCTCTTTACTAATATAACATTGAATTTCTCAAAAATTGAGTAATTAAACAAATATTGAATCAAAATTCATATTCAAGTTCTCCCCCAAAAATTTTAGAATATAGAAAATAAAATTTTGAATTCTTTTCTTTTCTTTTTATTCTATTTTATTTTATTTTTTTTAAGAGTTGATATTAGAGATTGATATTGAACATAGAAGAAGTTGAGTAATTGATAGACATCATGATTTATTGTAACCAAGCCAATCTACTCTTTAGAAAACCCTAGCTTCTTTCATTTACAACACCCTTCTTTTTTTTTTGGTTGAAATCCTTGTCTCTTTCTCTTTTCATTCCTCTCAATAATATATCAATTACTCCGGTCACTCACATCTTTGAAAATCTCTGTTCTTTTGATCGAGTACATTTGCCTCCTTTAAAACCCCTCATTTCAAGGAGGAATGTTACTGTGAGGGGCAAACAAGAAAAAAAAAATAAAAATACAAATAATAAATGAAAATAAAATTTATTTAATATGGCCTATTATATATATATATGTATAATTTTTTTGGTATAATTTATTATAAATATTGGCTACTTTCTAACATTCTTACTTAAAATGATTCTTGCGCCTGAAAATTCTAAGTTAATCTTTGACATTCTCGTTAAGTTAGACTTTGAGCAATGTTAAGTGCATGCTCAAGTTTTAAGAAACTCATACCAATAGGTGATGATAACATTTTTTTTTTTT
>JAJIYU010017738.1:0-11535 GCA_030144865.1 Tinospora cordifolia | reverse complement strand
ATATATATATATATATAACACCTTACTTTCCTCCTAAGGCCTAGCAATCAGTTTCATTTCGAAGAGCTTAATTACTACAATGCCCTCAAATACACAGTAATTGACGCACTAATGTTATGTGCAAAATATAATATCATTATTACTGCCATTCGAGAGACAGTGTGTCACTTTTATCTCTTTTCTTTCTATTATCTTCTTGTCTCAATGCTATGAGACATCCTAATCACAATAACTCATATAGATTTTATAAAATAAATCTTTTAATAAAATAAATCAATATCATCATTTAAAAATCAGTTTTAACATTCAACGGGGTACAAAGACCTTCGAATAAAACAACTTTAATTGAAAAGGAAAATTGGGCCAAAATGCCTGAATAACAATTCTTATAAGAGTAAATTCTGCATGAAATTGAATAAGTAGATCTCTTCAAATCACGTAACTTCTGATCATTAGTTTCCTAAAATGTTAGAAAGAAGGGGTGACCTCAAAGAGGCCAGGGGATCATTCCAAATATTTTAATAATTATTCCAATCAAATACAACATACATGTCAAACACTTTCATAGATTAAATAATTCGAACAGTTGGTTGTTTATCAGTTGCCGTTAAAACCGAAGTGTATTCGCCTCAATATTCGAAAGATGGAGAGTGAGATCAATTCAAACGCTCAAACCCTTCTTTGTGAAATGGGGTCAATCCAAAGCCTAATTCCAGATCGATAATCAAATAATCGGCAAGTCAGATTCAGGTTGGAACACTCACGATGAAATCTATTATCGTGTCAATATGTGGTTATAATTTTTATTAATCTTTCTTTAATGTCAAATCTCAATGATAATAGATGTAAATCAAATATGTCTTTCCATAATGAACATGTTAGCATGGTAACAATCATTTTATCTATATAACAAACACGTTATTTGATCGTTCATATGGCATAGATCATGCATACATCATTGAGTCATGCATCAACATATATTCATCATCCAATTATAAGCATCCATGTTCAAGGCATAACATGTATATTTAATTCAAAATATAGTCCTAGGCTATATACATACATGCACACTCTATTTAAATCAAAACAATAAGTTAAAATCTAGAAATTATCTTCACCTCAATAATTGACTCCCTTGAATCTTGGTATTGTTATCCCAACTTGTCTCATAGTGTTCAACCTTTAAAGATTTAAAACATTAGTCTTAGAAATCTAAGCATTCTCTAACATTTTAAAATCTAATTTAATAATTCTTTATCGACTATAACTTATAGTGTATCAAGAATGGATAATAGAAGAGTTAAAGTGTTGATTTGTTTATGTGTACCACCGTAGAGAAGAGGGATACTGTAGTAACTAAAAGCATAAATATGAACAGTAACCATAAACAATACCACTATAATCATCAATAGAACTATGGTAATCATGAATAGTACCATGATACATGACTACCGTAGACTACTGCGGTTATCAGAGAGCTATAACCCAAAATACATTTCACTATGAATAGTACAACGGTAATCATGAACAACATTGTGGTACCCATTGGCTGTACTGGAAATGGATACATTACACTACAGTAACTAGTGAGCTATGACCAAAATACATTTCACTACCACGGTAGAGGATCGCAATAACTAGTGTGAAAACCCAAAAACTGAGAAAAACGTGGCATTGTTATGGTAACTATGAACAGTACCATGGTAGTCATTAATATTACTGCTGTTGCTAACCCTACAAGTGTATAAGTTCGCACTAGTAGTAACCGATGAGACCGGATATCGTTATCAGGGAAATGGATTTATTAAAGTATCTTAAATCATAATCTTATGTTAGTTTTCATTTTATCAAGACTCTGATTAGGGTTGGATTGTCAATTTCTGAACAAGAACCTAAACTATTAAAAGCAGTAAATTCTATTTTTGAAAACTATATGAAAAGGCTGTCTCAGATAGTAAATGCCACTATATGACTTGTGATTCTTATTTTAGATCATGAAACATCTATACTATGAGTTATAGCACCTGTAACTAAAACCTTCTCTCGAGGTACCTCAATTTCTATTAGTGTTGTCTTATAACTCTATTTCCCGAGGTGCTTAATCAACAACCTAATATTATATGATCAGAAATCTTGTGCAACCCCCTGAATAGTTGACAACTCTCAGGTTAATCAACCAACCTAGGTCTATACTGTGACAACCTACCATTAAACCTCTCTTTTGAGTGAGTCTAATGATTTGAACTCATCATGTCTATGACTAGTAAACATCAAGCATTAAGCGTACACAATACAGAATAATGCTTTTAAACCAGTCACTTCAATAATAAACCACAGCTCAAGCATTGGACATTTACATCCCAGACAATTAAAACTGACTAGCTTGACATTGAAGTAATTGAAAACATCAAAAAGTAATAAAAAAGTTAAACATACTCAAAACTTGATCCAAATCTTCAATCCCTTCTTGAAACTCTTGCTTGTGTTTCCTTGAGCCGTCACAATCGAGTTTTTTCGAATTAGGAATGTTTGGACTCTAATTCCCTTTCCTATTTATAGGCCCACACTAAAAAAACCCTAAAAATATGAGAAACTCGATAATTAATCTTATGACCGCGGTCAGCATCGTCCTTTAATAAAAACTCAGACTTTTTCCATTCTGTGCACCGCGGTCAGTTTGTTTTTGCTCAAATCATGTTTTGGTTACCGCAGTTACTGAATCACCAACCGCAGTAACTAGTAGGTCATTTCTTTGTTCTGTCTTCCTTCGGCTACCTCGATCGTCAGTTATCCGATTGCGGTAATTGATGTTTTCCTATAGATTTCTACTCATCTTTGTCTCTATACGATGTAACTCTCTCTTAGCTTCACCCTGAACCTGCACCACACTAGAAATCTTTCCCCAGACATCATTTTCTCATAGAAAAGCTTTAAATCATGAAAACAAGGCTTAAAATGCAATGAAACATGCAATTCCCTAATCTAGATGCTCATGCTACTAATTATGCATAACTTTGTCTAATTTTTCTTTTATTTCCTATAAAATGCAATAAATCTCCTATACTAATGTTAGCCTACTGTGCAACTAACAAATACCCCCAAACTTGAACTGTTGTTCGTCCTCGAACAATGACTCTACTTTAAGATGTTATCCCATGCCATAAAAATAAAATCATTTTCACTTGTGACCTCTATCTTCCATCCATGCAGTATGATTCATTAACACATCCCTAAGGTCATTCAGGTTGTCTAGATTTTCAGTTCATCTGCCATTCTTCCTTAACTTCACCTTCTCATTTGTTAGTATCTCAATCATCCTAGACTTTGTAGGTGATTTGCAGGCACCATCCCACTCACAAAAATCTTTTCATAATACCTAAGTACACAGACCCTCTCAATTCTCTCCTCTATCTATCTTCTACTTAGTTCAAACTATAGTCGGGATTAGAGGTGTTTTCTCTAGGTTATAACATGGTCTGGCTCAAGGTGCAAGTAAATTAGAAATTTCATTCTATCCTCTTTGTTCAACCCTCTTTTTCTATTAATTCATGCTCATTACCTTATTTCATAGCTCTCCCAAACTTATTTCATCTCTTGCACTCCAAATTGTGCCCACATGCACACTCGTATAAAAATAGAGGCTCAATTTTCATAGACAATACTGAACTAACTCTTTTTCAACATTTTTTTATCATGAACCAAAATAAAAACATGAAAAACAATTGTATTTTAATGTTAGCATCTCCTCCTTCTTTCACACCTTCAAATAGTAAGAATTATAACCATGAGTGCTCACAAATAGGTTCAACTCAGATATTAATAAAAATGATAAGATGTGTCTAAATGTAATGTTTGGGTTTACAATAAAAAAACATGCTATAAGGCTCAAAATTGGCTGCAAAAGGTTATGAATGTTGGGCATGGCCTTTAGGCTCTGACTTAAACAAAGATGACCTACTTCATTTCCCTCGTATAATCATTCCTAAGAATTGCTCGAGGTAGATTTGATTATTCAAGAATTTGTGGGAAATTATCTCTATTTGTGGTTTAGTTTTCACTCCTCAGTTTTCTCAACTTTGGATTTTCAATCTACCTAAGACTAAAGGGGTTTGTCAAAGTCAAATTTTAGACAAACCAAGCACATAGACTGTTTGAAGGAACCTTAGTTCTTTGCTTCATTACACTGAAGGAATTTTACAATTTCATAGGTCACTCAGTAAGAAATTTTTTCTTTTTTTTTTTTTTTAACTATGGTTATATAGTCATGGCATGGACGATCTAGACTAAATGACTTCTACTATATGTTCCTAAAATGCTTCTAAAGTATGCAAAACAAAGTATTAAGAAGGAAAAGTGACTAAGAAATTGACAGAGACTAACAAAAAAAACTAAACGTGATGTGTCAAAGCGTTTAACACCCCCAAACCTAAATGATGCCTTGTCCTCATGAGCACATTGATTTGCATACATGGGAAAGTACACAACACAACATGCATTCAAAAATAGAGAAATTAGTCTGGAGAACACAAAAATTCTAAGCATAGGTATTACTGTTAACGAGAGTTAATGCATAATACAAAATAATTATCCACTGTCAACATAAGTGAAGTATAAAGCAAACAAAGACAAAGAAAAGGGAAAGAAAATTGTGAATCAGAGGTCCTCTCCAAAAACTTCAGCCTTCATGATGAAATCATTCTCGTCCCCTCCGTCATCGTCATCATCATCCTCATCATCAACTACCGGTGGAGTCAGGGGAGTTGGTGGCGCACAACATGTCATGGCCATGTAGGGCATGCAACAGGAAGGAGGAGGATAGGCCAATGCCATGGTCGAATCGGAGCGGTGTAGCCACTGAGTGATGTAAGCCATCCAATGTATCATGACGTGAGGATCAGAGGGTGATGTGGCAGATGATGATGGCACAGCAGTAGTCGAGGGGGACGATGGCACGCTAGTTGGAGGAACAAGAGCACCTGCAGTGCTGGTTAGGTCAGCTGATGGTTGTGGTGACTCTATAGAGGCCCGATACCTCTTAATTAGAGTGGCGGTGAGCATCTTTATTGCAATATGATCCTTCATCTTCAACAGGGGTCACTCCTTTCCCAAACTACCCCAGCACTTCTACACAACTCGGTGATGAGGGTAGTATGGGGAAGTTTCACATTGTTCTTGTCGATAGCAAACTGTATAGAGTTGAAAATGATTGTCCCAACATTGATTGGGAGCCCTTCATGATGCAATACACCAGCACAGCCCTCTCTATAGTAACCTTGTTAATGGCTAATGAAGGAAGAAGGTTAGCACAAACCAAATAAAGCCAAACCTTTGTTGGGGTCTGAAACATTGTCTTTACAAGGTTGATGGGCATGTCATTATAGCAAATCTAGGAGGCTCCATCAACACAGAGAGTCTGCAGCACATTGTCTGGATCGAAATGAGGCAAGACAGTGTAATATTCATCTGGTGAATCTGTGGGAAGACTGTACACTTAGTTAATGGCCGCTGCACTGAATTGGACCCAATTCCCGCAGACCCAAACTGTCGTGCCCTCCCGGTCAGCTGCGTGGGCATATAACTCATGAATTACCGGAATCACTGTCATAGAGGGTGCCTGAATGAGCCGCTCCCAATGGTGAACAACTACTACTGTATCAATGCCAATGCTGCACTCATCTTGCATCAACATAATGCCCTGCTCCAGAATCAGATGGCAGTTAGACCGTATGAGATTGAACCGCTATTTTACTGCAACAGTTCAAAATTGAGCTCACTCTACAGGCGGTGGAGGTGGTGTTGGTTGCTTCCCTTTAGAAGTAGGATATTTCATTCGAGGAGGCCTCCAAAAATAACATTAGTGGGCAAGGAAAATAACACTTCTTATAAAAGAATGTGGCTATTGAAACTAAATACCAAAACATTAAAAATGTCGATCAAGATCATCAGAATGTAGACATTACAACAAAAACATCCAAATTCCACAGTATTGCATATTCAATCAAGATATCAACTAATTAGCCTTCAATTGATTGAAATAAGGGAAACAATAGCCTAAAGTGCTCATAGACAATGATTTTGCAAGCCCCTTGCTTCTAATATTTTTTGCATTCATTAAAAAATGGACAGAAAGAATAGGAATTTGAAAAGTTTTGAGCAAAACAAGTCGTTTCAAGCATGAATAGTAAAATCTAAATCCTAAAACTTACCTAAGCATGAAAATGAAACAAGGAAATAATGAAAACTAATGTAAAAACACTTACATTGTTGCTAACAAAGGAAAAGACACCCTGAAAATTGTAGGAGAAATGAAGAGCCACAGAGAAACTCAAAAGTCTTCCGAACAGGATGAAGAAAAATGACTGCGATCTAACTTAAAAAGGACGCACGGACCGCGGTTAGTGCTTTATGAAATTTCAAATTGCACGATTCAGGGTTTTGGTCTACCGCGGTCCATAGAATTGTATTCTATGGACCGCGATACATAGAGTGCTCTGAAAATTATGGCGACCATGGTACAAAGAGGTATATTCTTCTGGTGACCACAGTACATACAATGTATGCCCCAGGTGTCTTTTGGTGATCGCGATACATAGAATACAACATTTTGTGGATCGCGGTAAGTGCACAACTACACAGTTCTTCTTTCTGTGGATCGCGGTAAGCAAAATTGAAATGCCTTTATCCTGCTCTTTTTTTTTACTAAGGCTTATGCTACTTAAAACCTATGAAATCAGTTGGTAATACCTACATGGATTCTAGAAAAAATGAAACCAAACAAATAGAAACAACATGAACACAAGAAAATAGAAATCAATAGTGGGTTGCCTCCTACTTAGTATTGTGTTTAACGTCGTTAACTCAACGAGGATACGGTGTTTCAGTCTTTAAGTTCTGTCATCTCCACAGTCTGCTTTGGCCCTCCGTAGAATATCTTCAATCTCTGACCGTTCACGTTAAATTTGTGGCCATCAAGCAAGCTTTGCACCTCCACTACACCATATGGGAAAACTTGTGTAACAAGGAAAGGTCCTGACCAACGAGACTTGAGTTTTCCAGGAAACAATCGAAGTCACTAGTTAAACAACAACATACTTGCTAGCCAGGTTTGAATTCCTTTTCCTCAATGAGTTAGTCATGTTATTTCTTCGTCCTTTCTTTGTAAATGGTGTTATTCTCGAAAACATCCCGGGAAAACTCCTCAAGTTCAACAAGTTGAAGCAGACTGTTCTCTCGACAATCCTTTGCATCAAAATTCAACTTCTTGATGGCCCAATAGGCTCTATGCTCTAATTCACAAGGCAAGTGACAAGACTTTCCATATAACAATTGATGTGAAGACATGCCAATGGCATCTTAAAGCTTGTCTGGTATGCCCACAATGCATCGTCTAATTTCAGAGCCCAATCTCTACAGTTTGTCCCAACCATCTTTTATAATATTGTCTTGATCTCTCGGTTAGACACTTCAGCTTACCCATTAGTCTGTGGATAATAAGGCAATGCAACCTTGTGTCGTACTCCGCATTTGGTGAGAAAGTTATTGAAGATTTTATTGTAGAAATGTGTACCTTCATCACTCAAAATTATTCTAGGGGTGCCGAAACGAGAAAAGATGTTGCGAGAGAGAAACTTCAACACAACTCTGGCATCATTCTTGGATGTGGCCACTACTTCAACCCATTTAAAAACATAATCAACAGCAAGAAGTATATATTATTTGCCATCCGATGGTGGAAAAAGTCCTGTGAAGTCTATTCCTCAAACATCGAACAATTCGACCTCCACAAAAGAAATGAAGGCATCTCATTTTTTCTGAAAATGTTTTCCTATTTCTCGCACACTTCACATGTCTTCACAAATTGATAGGCATCCTTTAGCATACTCGCCAATAAAATTCGCTCTCAAGAGCACGCCTTGTTGTACGTTGATGATTGTAATGATCATTATACGATGAAACATGACAGCTATGAAGGACCTTGTTAAATTCTACTTTCGGAATGCAACAACAGATCACTTTATCAGTACATCTTTGGTAGAGAAAGGGATCATCCCAAAGATAGAACTTGCTTTCATGTATGAAGTGCTTGAGGCGGCTGTAAGACAAATCTGGTGGAGTAGCACCTGTGGCTTTATAGTTGGCAAAATTTGCGTACCATGATGCACTATCACTGATAATCAAGAGATGCTCATCTGGAAAAACTTTCACTATGCTCGTTGGATCTAGATTTGCTTCATTGGATAGGCGAGACAAGTGATCTGCTACCACATTCTCTATTTCATTTTTGTCTATCACCTTTATATCAAACGCTTGCAACAATAAAATTTATCTTATCAGTCTAGGCTTTGCATCCTTCTTTGTGAAGAGCTGACGAATAACTACATGATCGGTGAAGACCTTGATCTACGAGCCCACAATGTATGACCAAAACTTATCACATGCAAAGACAACAGCCAACAACTCCTTTTCAGTGGTAATATAATTCTTTTGAGCATCATCCAACGTTTTGCTTGCATAGTATATGGCTCTGAACATTCTATCACGTCTTTGTCCTAATACGGCTCCAACAGCATAATCACTAGCATCGCACATAATCTCGAAAGTTTTTCTCCAAACTGGCGTAGAGATAATAGGAGCAGACGTCAGAGCCTTCTTTAGTGTATTGAAGGTTTCAACACACTCAAGTGTGAAATTAAATTCGGCCTCTTTTTCAAGCAAACTGCACAACACCCGAGTGATTTGAGAGAAATTCTTGATAAATCTTCAATAAAAACTAGCATGCCCCAAGAAATTACACACTTCTCGCATTGACATTGGGGGTGTTAGCTTCTCAATGGCTTGAATTTTTGCCCGATCAACCTCAAGACCATTAACAGAAACTTTGTAGCCCAAAACAATGCGTTCTCGAACCATAAAGTGGTACTTCTCTCAGTTGAGAACCAAATTATTTTCCTCACAACGAGAAAGGAATTTTTTCAGATTAAGCAAGCATTCATCAAATGTTGCACAAAACACAGAAAAATCATCCATAAACACTTCCATGATGTCTTCAATCGTGTCTGTTAAAATTGTCATCATACATCTCTGAAAGGTGGCTGGTACATTACACAAACAAAACAACATCATCCGAAATGCATAAGTCTCATATGGGCAAGTGAAGGTTGTCTTCTCTTGATCCCTTGTTGCAATGACTATCTGATTGTACCCAGAGTACCCATCAAAGGGAAATGATCCTTCCGGGTAACTTTGTTCAGCTTTCTATAATCAATGCACACACGCCATCCTGTAGTTGTCCTTGAAGCAATTGTTTCTCCTTTCTCATTTGTGGCAACTGTGATCCCTCCTTTCTTAGGCACAACGTGGATGAGGCTAACCCATGGTGAATTTAACATGGCATAAATAATTCCTGCATTCAACCATTTCATTACTTCCTTCTTCACCATATCCTTCATGATCAGGTTAAGTCTTCGCTGGTGCTTCACTGTAGGCTTATGTGAATCTTTCATTAAAATCTTGTGCATGCAAATAGCCAAACTTTTATTGATAGTAAAATTTTTATTTTTTAAAATATAATATTTTAAAATTTTAATTTAATTTAAATATATTTTATATTTTTATTAATATTTTTTATAAACAATTATTTTAAAAATTAATTGTAAAAAGTTACATAGGTCATATTTATGTATACCATTATAAACACGATTATGACATAACTTATTTATGATACAACTTATTTATCACATGACCCATTTACGACATGACTTGTTTATAACATATGCTACACGATTTATTTATGATATAACGGCATTTATTTATGGTATTACATGACCCATTTATTTATGATATAACAACTCAAATTGTCGCCTTTATCTAAGAGCAATAAATTGCATTTTTGTAGAAAAAGAAAAAGATAAAAGATAATATATCATGTACTTGCTATCATTGAAGTTGTTAAAGGTGATTCTAGGATAGCCATATATATTATTACAGTTAATGCCATAGAAAAATGAGCCTCGTTATTCTGAATAAAAATAAAAGATTGATGGATGGCTTATATTTATGAGCAACCGCTCAATTGCGTTACAAGCGTGTGAAGGTCAGGGGTGGGTAGGCACATTTAAAAAGGGCTACCGTATATATCATGGAATGAGCCAAAAGTATTCAACTTGGAAAATAGACAAACGAAGAGATATAAATATTTAGGTGCCAATTCATTATTTTTCAATCTTGAGCATGAAAAGAGAGATATAAATATTTGGGTGCGTCAAGCTAAAAAAATATGGTTGGAAAAAGAATTAAATTAACATATTTCACCAAGCAAAATGCGTCAAGAGATATAAATATTTGGGTACATTTAGCTTCAATATTATTTTGTAATCAAACAAATATTTGTAATCAACATTTACATTTAGCTTCTATATTAATTTCATACCCAAAGTTTATACCTAAAAAAAATGAAATAATAATATAACTAAAATAATAAAACTACAACTAAACTATTTTATGTAGCTGTAGAAGATCACAAGTTGTTTATTCATTCATTTCATTTCCTATCTTAAGTCTAAAAACAAATATAACAACAAAAAGCCACCAACATAAAACATTAACTCAAAAATATTTTATGTAATAAACTTTAAAAAGGTTAAGAGGACATGTATTTCATACTAATAGGCACAAAAAAAAAAAATGTCATCCTCTTTGACAATTGATTTTTTCATGTTCATGAATATTTCCTAGTCTTAATGGCAACTATTTTTTCATTCTTCTTCATTTGGTCATTACTTCCATCACAATGTCATCATAGCCTAAATCAGTCATCTTTTAAATCTACTTGTTGGAAGATTTGAAAATATTATGAATATCTGAGTTTAAAAAAACCAATGTAGGATATTCAATTGTTCTTTATTTTTACAATAAATTTTGCATATTCAACTAAAATAAATATTGAAAATATGTAAATATCCTTTTAATAATGTGTTTATTTCTAATTATTTTGATTTTGTTTTTGGTATGAAATAAAATGATAAAAATTCTGAACAAAGAAACTCAGCTCTATGATGGAGACCAAGCAAACCAATGTATCACCTACTTAGGTAACGACTAATAAAAAGAAAGTATAATTGACAACTAGCTAACCCTGTAGCTAATTAAATTAACTAGTAATTGCTGTCTAGAAGGTAATGCAATTACACGGAGATTGGTCTTATGAGCAAAGAATTTAGTAGTTGATAATGCAGTGCTAATCAAGCCATCAGCTGGCTAATCCATTATTAATAGCACATGTTGAACAGCTAACTCTTTCTGAAGAATCATGTCACCAACAACCTGATCTCGACTGTTTTCTTATTCACTTTCTTCTTTTTCCTATCATCCAAGGCTCAAAGAAGGAAGGAAGAGATGATGAACAACCAAAGAAAAGGTAGAAAGTAAATGAAGGAGAAAAAAACAGTGGCATCGTAAGAATAATTTTAGAGAATTATGATTATAGATTGAAAAAACATGAATGTTATGAGAGATAAACTGATATTGGATCCAAAA